>JACGWO010000001.1:37740774-37904770 GCA_034509735.1 Sesamum alatum
GAGTCACCTCAGTCAGCTACTTCCTAGCACGCTGACCCACTAACACTGCTTAGACGACCTTCGTCACCCGTCGATGAAATACGACAGAAGATGCTTAGTGCAAGTCTCAAAGGGAATCCCGGTACCCATTTTCGGGATTCCTTGACTTGGAGATTTCCGGACTGATTCGGCGAGACTGATTTCATGGACCTACCTCCAAGTGTAGTCCCAGTCCCCGAAATCGTTTCTTAGTCCGTGGGCTTTGTTTGCGTAGTGAACAGAAATGTAAATGTAGATAAGTGAACGTAACAAAGTATTGCCATTTGAAATTTTCACTTCTTTATTCATAAATGTTTTATCAAATACCAAAGAATTGTCTAGACATAGGTTACATATTCCTGGCAAAATTGCTTACATGGTCACCTATTCTAACAGATAGTCCCAAAACAATAGGCACGCAGGCCCCAACCAACAGAAATGTAAATAAAACGACATACATCCATACACAAGGTCTAGGACTCTTGTGATCATCCCATGTTGATCTCATCAACGCATATAACACAATTATTCCAAATAATCATGCTTAACTATGGATATTCACCAAGTGATGTCCAACATCACAAGGTACAAATATATAAATAACATGCAAAGTTCAAATTTTAAATTTAAAAGACATTACATACAATGCATCCAATGCATCTATTAAATCCAAATTAATTAAGAAAATTTGATCTAAGAAAAAATCCAATAATTCCAAAATCAAATATGGAAAATTAATTTATTTTTAGAATAATGTGCAGAAATCTCAGAAAATCCAATTTTTCAGAAAAAGTCAAAAAACGGCACAAATCAGCCCAGCCGTTGTGCCAGCCGGTCGCTCGCATGCATAGGGCTGTGCGGGCTTGGCTCGCGCGCGCCCCTATGCAGCGCCGGTCGGGCGGCCAGCAGCTGCAAGCGGCACAATATACATGGCCGCCCCTGCCAGCACACACGCTGGCAGGCACGCCGGCCAGGCTGCAGACAGGCGTGAGCCCGTGCGCGCCCGCCAGCCAGTGGCCTGCCGGCAGGGGCGGCAACCAATTGTTGCCGATGCTATCCCGATTTTAACATTTTTTTTACTTTTTCTTTTCAGCACATAATATACAATATAAACTGAAAATAAACATGCAATTTTAAGATCCAATCTTACAAAATTCACATGCTTAATGTCCATTTAATTCAAACAAATAAACAATCATATTTATTCATATATTCATACAATCATACATGCTTATAAAATCATAAAAGCAAGTAGATCATGCCAAGCACATAGATCTATGCCCCTTACATCAGACCACACTCTGATACCACTTGTAAGACAAGCGGATCCGCCGGGAGCGTGAGCGTAAGCGTGAGAATGCAAATATATTTAAAATTTTTAAACAATAGCATAATCATAAAATTCCAAGGGGTGTTCCCTTGGGTGCTCAACCGGGCGTTCGATGTGGGATGTACCAATATTAAAAAACGGATATTGAACATAAGGCATAGATAATAATAATAATAATAAACTACGAAAGCTTAATAAACCGAAGTTACCTTTGTAGTTTATCTCTCAATAAGCTACTTGCTTTTTTCCTTTCCAGAAACGTTCACCAAGTTCAAAAGTATGAACTCTCCAAAGGTGATTCACACCACACCGGAAGAGATGCTCGTTTTTCTTGCTAGAGGAAAACGGATCTAGAAGGATTCGGTTTAAGAAGATCAACACTATCAATTAGTGTTCATCTTAAACTCACTTTGTTCTTCTAATTGATCCTAGATCAAATGAAGAACACAAGTGTAGAGGGAGAGAGTGAGGCCGAGAGCTAAGGGGAAGAGAGGAGTGAGTTTTCTTCTTCTTTTCCTAGAAAAGATGAATAATGAATCTCATGCTTTGATGTTAGTATACTCATATATATATATATAATTAATGTGATTATTGGACTGTGTCTAGGTTCATCCAAGGATATCTAGATTCATCCCAATCAATCACCATCAATTCTTTAATCAAGCCTATCATCTCTTAGGGTATGATTAAATCATACCAAAAGAGAGAGGCTTGATTGGAGTTCATTTGTCTCTTAACAAAAGAGACAAGTCAACCACATCAAGCACCAAACATGGCCGATTTTTGCTCCCTAAGGTAGAATTTTCGGCCATGCTTATTTAAGGAAGAAGTCCAACTTCTTCTCATTCTAAAAATGGAATTAACACACCTCTTGGGTCAAAATTTAACGGACTGGGTTCCACTGTAATCCAATTACAACGAACCTAAAATTAAATTCAATTTAATTTAAGGTCCACTTAAATAATTCCCATTGATCTTTTAATCCAATTAAAAGATCCAACATCTCAACTTTCAATGTTAATCGATAAATCCCATCTACCAATTAAACAAGGGCCCGATACTATATCGACCTGTCCATCTAATGGACAATCCCTTAAGTAATCCAATTACTTAATCATCCTCCGCAATTTACTCCAAGTCAATTTCTCCACCTTCTCGATGATTTGTGTGTGACCCTTTAGGTTAACCCTCAGCTAGACTTGGGCTCGTGTCCAACAAGGGCCCGTTACCATGGGTGGCCGTCTAGCAACGGTCCATGACACTAGAGACTAGGTGAATGTGGGCGTGAACATTTAGGCGCCGATTTCATATGGGTACTGTCTTTTCGTCTACCGTCTCCCGTCTCCCGACCTTAGTCTAGGGTATGGAATTGGGCGTCGGTTCCCATTCTCGACTAGGCATCTATGCTTAATACTTGAGACTACGCATGCCTCATTGCATCGACACAGGAAACTATTTCATGTTCGACCAACCACTTTGGCCACAGTTTGAAACAGCATGAACGTGTCTCCGAGTGCATAGGAGATACCTCTGTCACATACTAACAGGGGATGGATCCTCTTCTTGGAACCCACCGTCCTCGCTACACATTCTGACTGCACTGGACAAGGCTTATAATGATCATCTTACAGAATGATCACCTCTTGCCAGATCCAAGATACAACCGTTGTCACACCCCAAGCGATAATACGATTTATTACTGCTTAACGGTTACACACTAACAATATTACTTTTTATAGATAACATGAATCAGTTCACAATTGGTTATCTAATATACTCTATCAACATAATTAACAGGAGTATTTGCTCATCTACAACATTTATACATGTCTCTTTCACATATGGCAGCGTACACTATCATAATCTGTTCACAAGCCGTCTTCAGTTTTAGTATATTGTTAACAGTCTCAAAATCTATGACTTCTATCCTATTGACTTGTGAGCAGAACATTGCATACTGGACCGACCTGACTTTGCAAGCACAACATAGACCTTTTCCTCGAGAGTGGACACGACCAAAGTCTACACTTGAAAAATATTGCAGAGGAGTGAGCCTACGACTCAATAAGTAAATAACCTGCTCTGCTTATACATGCATGACTAATCCAATTCAACAAGACAAGGATGACAAGTAATAACATAGTCATCCATTTACATTCCAATACGTCTTATTTATTTAACAATGTACTCATCTCACAACAAGACAATCAATTAAATTCTTCCTTTCCTAGTATGCTCACAAGATGGTGATATAATGTCTTTCTCCACCCAACTCGTCTCACTATTCATCATGTTATATTTTAAGTGAATTTTCCCTTTGTAAGCCACGAAGAGCCGGCGGTGCCATTGAGTCATCAGGGTCATTTATTTTTTTTTTCCCACGAAGAGCCACCGAGACCAATTATCCATGAAGAGCAGTGAGGCCAATTTATCCACGAAGAGTCATCGGGGCCGTTAATTTTTTTCCACGAAGAGCCACCATGAACAATCAAAGGGGTTTCACATACTAATTCTATCCAGTTTCCTTGACTCCCTCATTTCCACATATCACTTTTCTTGTGAGCAACTAGTCAGCAAGACCACATTTCAACACATATCTTCAATCACAAGTATATAGCCACAATGTCATATAACTCATGGTACATGCATAATACACTTTCTCATCTCGCTTCCACAACTCATGAATCATATGCTTCATACAACAATGTGATATGAATACAACAACACACATATAGATCGTGCTAATCATTCACTTACATAAGAGTAATATCAAGAGAAAAAGAGACATATATAGGATTCGCTAATTATTTACTTACATAAGAGTAATATCAAGAGGGAAATGGACATATATAAACATCGCTAATTATTTACTTACATAAGAGTAATATCAAGAGGGAAAGGGGACATATATAGGCATCACTAATTATTTAATTACGTAAGAGTAATATCAAGAGGGAAAGGGACATATATAGGCATCGCTAATTATTTACTTACAAAATGTACGGATCGCCGATGGTTTTAGTTCGGGGTCTGAATTTTTACCGATGGATCTAGATCCTAAAAATATTTCCAATAAATTTATTTAATATAAACAGGTTCAACAATGAAAATCAAAAGATGAATACTTATTTCCATATTAAACAATCTCTTCTAACCAAAATTGGCAGCACCTCTGTCCTAACTTACAAGTTTTCTACAGACCAGCGTATAGATGATATCAATATGAATTTTACTAAATTTCTTCTCCTTTGTATCTAGTTTCATCTCCAACAAGAATCATACAAATTGGATCATTATATAATAAGTTATTCAGGTTTTAACACACAACTTGTTTTGTACTGCCACAGATCCATAGCCTCTACTTTAAAATTATTCCAAAATTCATATACTCATTCAAAAATTATGATATTTATATAATATGATATAACAGCTGTCTAGTTTCATTATAAATAAGAAAAACACAAATTCAACCTTTATATCTCAAGTTATAGGGTTTTTAGTACACCTTGTCTAATTTCGCGCAGAAACAGGGCAACAGAATGTTTTCCTATTTTTTACAAATTAAAACGATGTATTTAGCTCCGGCTCATAACTAGAAAGTTATAAACGACACCCTAAAGTTTTCATATAAATCAAAATAAACAATTTGGGAACGATAAAACTCGAGATTTGTCTGAAAAACCGAGACTGTTTGTTAATCTGTATCTAGCTTAACTCATCCATTTCTTCCATAAATCCAAGCTAAAATTAATTAAATAAATTTTTTACCAATATCAGTGTGTAAGGCTCTAATCTTGAGTTCTTGAAGATGAAAAAAGTGAAAAATAAACAATAATCATGTATGTATGTATATCTCCTCCACCGCCTCATCATTCTGTCTCTCTCTCTCTCTCTCATTTTGTCTTCATGCTACCTTCTAAACCTTTCTATATATCTATGTATATATGTTATTTCTTATGGGCTTGTTTGGTTCGTGTGATTGGATTAGGCCTGATGGGATTGGGTGGGATGGGAAAATGAATGATAATTAATCTCATCTTACATTATATGTTGTTTGGTTTGATGTATTGTGTGTAGGATATCCAATGTGATAATATAATATGTTGTTTGGTTGAAAGAATTATAAAGTATGATTAAAATGTAAAAAGACTATTATGGGTATCCTCTTTTAAGTTATTTACAATTTTATATTATAACGTCTGAACGATTACAAAAAATAAAAGTACCTCTGAATTATTTATTGAAATACAATTGGTTAAATTTAAATTAATTTGTGGAATATTTTATTTCTATATTTATATGAAGTAGAAGTTCAAAACACGCATTTAATTAAGTAATTAATTAAAACTCAAATATTTTCAAAAATCCAAAAATAAGAAATAATATTTCTTTATTATATTTTATTATTTAATTATTAAAATTTGAAATATATTTTTTAATTATGCATCAAAAGTCTTTTTAATTTTCACATGTATTTAAATGAGAGAGAGAGAGAGAGAAGAGAGAGAGAGAGAGAGAGAGAGAGAGAGAGAGAGAGGAAGGGTAAATGAGGGAAAAAAAATTAATACTGATTTATCATAATTTGTGGGATTGTGTATCCCACCTAATAGGTGGGATCCATTATCCCACAGATTCTGATAAATAAGACCGGGCTCGATACTAATACCGGGCTCTAATAATACCAACCAAACGTGTGATTAGGTATGATAAGTAATTTTATCATGCCTAATCACACGAACCAAACGGGGCCTATGTATATTTGATAATAATATATATATATTATATTAAGTACATATGTTGATAAGATCATTTATTTTATCTTGTAGCGTAGTAATATATACATATACATATATATATATATTATAAAATGCTAATATTATATTCGGTATTAAGACTTTATTTATTTCTCCCTCATCTTTATAAGTATTTCTAATTAAACCCTCAACAACTTTCTATTGCTTCAAATTTCAAGTTTTTCCAAGAATATATCCTATCACATAATTTCTAATTAAGCCTCAAATATTAAATAAATCAACACAATATTTATCCATTTTATTATACTAATAATTAATAATTCCATATAAAAATTTCGGGGCGTCACAATTCTGCCCTCCTAATAAAATTTCGTCCTCGGAATTTGACTATTTCACTCGTTCAAGGAATCAAATAGGGTAACTCCTCCTTCATATTTTCCTCAACTTCCCAAGTGACTTCTTTTGAATAGTGGTGACTCTAATTTACTATCGTAATTGATATCTCCGTATTTCTCAATTTCTTTGTCATCTTATCTGGATACTCTATTGGCTCTTTTACGTATGTCAAGTTATCTAAGATTTCTCTCTCCGGTTCAGGCAACATATGACTAGGATCCGAACGGTATCATCGTGGCATAGAAATAGTCAAATTGTATAATCTTACAATTCTAAAACACATAACTAAGCTAATTTTATCCATAGAATCACCTTATTGTATAGGGAAGAAATGAGCTGGTTTGGTCGGTCTAACCACACTACCCGAATAGCATCACGTTCTCTAGTTGTATAGGGTACAAAACAACAAAATCTATAATGATCTTATCCCATTTTCGTTCAGCTATAGATAAAGGTTGAAGCTTACCTTTTAGTGCTTTATATTCTACCCTCACTTGTCGATAAGTTACGCATTTATACACATTTATGCTCCATCCTTTCTCATCATTTACCACCAATAGTAGGATCCTAAATTCGAATGCATTTTTAGAGTACCATGATACATCCTATATGGTGCGTTATAACCTTCCCCGCCTAACCACATCCAGTACACAAACTCGCCTCCATTCACTATCACTCCATCAGTCTTTATTGAAAAATTGGGTATCTTATCCTGGTTTATTTCTCTTACATCCTTAATAAGAAAAGTCCCAACAAGACCATAATAATTCAACAAATAAAGCATTTCCACCCACTATCAAGCTTCGAGATATTCTCCCCAACACATCAAAGCAACAAGTACAATATATTATCCGAGTATATTAATCGACTCCCAATATATGATAATAATGTTATATGAAACCAAACCCTCTTCATCATTTCCTCTCTCATACCCAGAACTTATCCATGAACTAGGACTCTATTAGTTAGCTCTAACGTCAATATTTGTTTTCCTTAAATATCATCAATATAATTTTGCCAAAATTATCATCCAAAAGCCCAAATATCTCTCGTATGCTCTAGCATTATAAAATTTATTCAACACCAACAATGCCATCCATGTATCTAATATATACTACATAAGTTCAAGTCATCTCTTAAGGTATCCTAGTAATATTTCTTACGTAACATTCAATTTGTAACCAGTTAATGCCACGACACCAATTACAACTTGAAGATCATTACCAGTAAATCCCACGACTCTAATTACAACTTGAAATCACTATTGATAGTTACTAATATCTTAATTGTTAGAATAGGTGACCAGAAAGCCAATAGGTTTGGCAACCTATTATACAACTCGATGTAAATGTAATATTATTATGTTATGAATAAGATGAGTATTTATCACTTCTGGTGCTTACTTTGTTGCGCTCATTTCACATTTGTTAAAACGGTGTTTAACTTATATCGCAACAAAGCCCACAGACCATGGATAACAACTCGTGCAGTTGGGCCACGCATTGGATGGTGGTCATGAAACCAACTGATTAAGAGTTGGGTCTGAAACGTTCCAAGTCGAGGACCTCGAGACAGGGCATCGAGAGTCCTATTGAGACTTGCGTCAAGAGTCGTGTTCATTGGATGAGTGCTGTGTTTCATCGGCGACAGGCGTGGGACGCCTACACGATCTTGATGGGTTGGTTCACTGAGGTCGAGCCGACTGGACTGACTCGCAGGGATCATCATATGGAAGCCTTGGAGGCTTGGTCGGTATGATTGGTTTTCCCCGGTTCTGATAGTACGGGAGTAATCCTCAGACTTGAGGGATCATCAGTCGCGTGCACATGACGGCTGTATCTTGGATCTGGCGAGAGGTATCATTCTGTAAGATGATTATCATAAGCCTTGTCCAGTGCAGTCGGAATGTGTAACGAGGACGGTGGATTCCAAGAAGAGGATCAGTCCCCTGTCAGTATGTGACAGAGGTATCTCCTATGCACTCGGAGACACGTTCATGCTGTTTGAAGTTGTGGCCACAGTGGTTGGTCGAACAGGGAATGGTTTCCTATGTCGACGCAATGAAACATACATGGTCTCGAGTATTAAGCATAGATACCTAGTCGAGGATGGGAACCGACGCCCAATTGCATACCCTAGACTAAGGCCGGGAGAAGGTAGACGGAAGGATCGTATCCATACGGAATCGGCGCCTAAATGTTTACGCCAATTCACCTAGTATCTAGTGCCATGGACCGTTGCTAGATGGCCACCCATGGTAACGGGCCCTTGTGGGACACGGGCCCAAGTCTAGCTGAGGGTGATCCTAAAGGGTCACACACAAATCACCGAGGAGGTTGAGAGATCGACTTGGAGTCAATCTCGAAGGATAAAATAAGTAATTGAATTACTTAAGGGAATGTCCATTGGATGGACGGGCCGATATTGTATCGGGCTTCTGTTTAATCGGTAAATTTGATTTTCGAATAAATATGGAAATTTGAGACGTTGAGACGTTGGATCTTTTAACTGGATTAAAAGATCAACGGGAATAATTTAAATGGACATTAAATTGGATTTAATGTGGGATTCGTCATAATTGGATTACGATAAAACCCGGTCCGTTAAATTATACCTGAGAGGAGAAATAATTCCTATTTGGAATAGGAAGAAGTTGGACTTCTTCCCTTAATTAAACATGGCCGACATGCTCCCTTGGAGGAAGCAAAATCAGCCATGTTTCATGCTAGGTGGTATGTTGACTTATCTCTTTTGGAAAGAGACAAATCAACTCCAATCAAACTCTTCCCTTTTGGTATGATTTGATCATACCATAAATTTTGGTAGGCTCGATTGAAGAATTGATGGTGATTGATTGGAATGAATCTAGACATCCTTGGATGAACCTAGACACATTCCAAT
This sequence comes from Sesamum alatum, assembly GCA_034509735.1. Classification (NCBI taxonomy): domain Eukaryota; kingdom Viridiplantae; phylum Streptophyta; class Magnoliopsida; order Lamiales; family Pedaliaceae; genus Sesamum; species Sesamum alatum. The sequence goes on from JACGWO010000001.1 coordinate 37,750,174, forward strand.
AATCACATTAATTATGTATATATATTAGAATATACAACACCAAGCATAAGTGATTCATTATTCATCTTTTTCTAGGAAAAAGAGAAGACAAAATCCCTCTCCTCTCTCTCAACTCTCGGCCCTTTCTCCCTCTCACACACTTGTGTTCTTCACTTGATTTTGAATCAAGAAGAAGAACAAAATAAGTTTAAGAGAGCACTAATTCATAATGTTCTTCTCTTAAACCGATTCCTTCTTAAACCCGTTCTTTTCTAGCAAGAAGAACGTGCGTTGCTTCCGGTGTGGTGTGGATCACGTTTGGAGAATCCATACGTTTGGATTTCGTGAGCATTCCGGAGAAGGAACAACGCAAGTAGCCGGGAGCATACGCTAAACAATCAAAGGTAACGGTTTATTACGCTTTGATTGATTATATATATTTATCTATGCCCTATGTGTTTAATATTCATTTCCAATATTTACACATCCTACATCGAACGCCCGGTTGAGCACCCAAGGGCACAACCCTTGGGATTCGTATTTTAAATTAGATTTGATTTAATTTACGCACTTTTCTCGCTTTCTCGCTTCCGCTCGCACTCCCAGGCGGATCTGCTTGTCCTTCATTAACTTTGTCAAACAATCAATACAACATGTTTTACATCCCTTGTCACATATCAAATATAGTATGTCTCTAAGGACTCCTTATCAAATTGCGAACCAATATCCGACCCAAATTTTTAATATTGTCACAACCTAAAGAAAACTACCAAAGCAAGATCAGTGATACAATTTCTCGGCTTAGTACTCCGATCTAGTAATTCGTGTACGGTCACCCAACAATTCATCACGTTCCAACATGGAATAAATCCTAAAATGACATAGACTTTTGAACTTGTACTCTCATTCAGTAGTTAACTTACACCTTAGGTCCAAGATCTTATCCTAATACAACCAAGACAGTAGCAGGCTTAAATTGTAAAGTTGCTAACAAATCCACTACGTGATCAACCTCTTACTTCACATTTATTGGTCTCATTCCTAATAAGACTATCAAATTATGACTTCCTAAATTATCTAAGATGATTGATCTCTTCCTACTCAAGGCATCTGCTGCTACATTCATCTTTCAATGATGATAACCGATAGTATAACCACAAATCTTTAACAATTATTCATGTGTTTTGTATGAAGTTCAATTCTTTCTATGTCATAACATACCACAAACTCTTATAGCCAATAGTGCCTCCAAATCTAAAATGCACTTGTCATTGTTGCTAACTCCATATCATGCGTGGTATGATTTAACTCTTAGGTCCTTAACGACAAGATGCATAAGCTATTACCTTTCTGTTTTCATTAACATACACCCTAAACCTTATTTTGAAGTATCTATATACACCACGTATCCACCATCACCAAACGTTAAAACTAAATATTTTCCTTAACTCATCAAAGCTTTCTCGATACGACTCAATCCAGTGAAAAACTATCTGCCTTCCTTAATAACTTTGTCCAAGGACCAACAATTATAGAGAATCCCTCAACAAATCCTATTATACCCAACTACCCTAAGAGACTCCAAACTTCAGTTGTATTCTTTAATACGCCTAATTCCGTAATAGCCTTTATCTACAGGATCAGACGTAACACTATCTCTAAGTATCATATGTCCTAGAAAAATTAACTGATTCACCCGAATATCACACTTACTTAGCTTAGCGTGCAACTCTTTCTCTCCAAGATCTGCAAAGCTATTTTTAGATGTTCTTCATGCTCATCTCTACTCCTGGAATACAATAAGACATCATCAATAAAGACTATCGAAAAAAATGACTAAAGTACTATTCAAATATTCGATTCGTCAATGCCATGATGTAGCCTATCCTCAATTTCCAATAATCAGACCTCATATTAATATTTGAAAAGATTGTAGTTCCTTTCTAATAGTGTAGTAAACCATCAATTCTTGGTAATAGATATTTATTGTTGATTGTAATTCGGTTCAATGGCTTATGATCAACACATAGTCGCATACTGCCATCTTTCTACTTTACAATTAACAATGGTGTTCCCCAAGGCGAAATATATGGTCGTATAAACCCCTTATCTAACAATTCTTCTAATTGTTTCTTTAGTTATTTCAGTTCTATCAGAGTCATTCTATATGGTGCAATTGAAATAGGTGCTGCGCCATGAATAGTTTCTATTTCAAAATCTATTTCTCGATAACGTGGTAATCCAGGTAATTCTTCAGGAAAAATATCAGGGAATTCCCTCGATGCCTTAACATCTAATACAACGACTCTCACAATTGTAATATCATGTATGCCAGCTAATCTAACTTACATCTTTCTTTAACTAAATTCAAGGTAGTCATGATAGATAACAACTATTGTATGACTTTTCTGTCTCCTACCATCACCGTCTTCCTATTGACTGTTAGAATAGGTGACCATGTAAGCCAATTTTGGCGGGAATATGTAACCTATATCTAGACAATTTCTGGTGTTTGATAAAAACATTTATGAATAAAGAAGTGAAAATTCATATGGCAATACTTTGTTTACGTTCACTTATATCTGTATTTACATTTCTGTTCACTACGCAAACAAAGCCCACGGACTGAGAATCGATTTCGGGGACTGGGACTACGCTTGGAGGTAGGTCGCGCATGGGCAGCGCGCAGCCAGGGAGGCTGCGCGCAGGTGCGAGCTCACGCAGACAAGGGTGTCTGCGCGCGTGCGCCCGACAGGCGAGCTCATGGGCGCGCGCGCAAGGCTAAGCACCTATGAGTCCGCGCGCGGACGGACTCTGGGCAACGCCGCCAGGCGCGCGCGCACGCAGACGTAGGAGTCTGCGCGCCCGCGCCCGGCAGGCGTGCCCAGTGCACGTCTGCGCGCGCACTGCGCATGGCGTAGCCGGCAGCCAGCAGGCCAGCGCGCGCGCCAGGCAAGGGAGCCTGCGCGCGCGACGGCCTGCCAGAATGCCCGGTCCGCGCAGCGTGTTGCCGGCCAGGCGCGCGCGCAGGGGGCGGCAGGCTGAGCCTGCTGCCCTGTGGCGGATCCTATCACTAATCACTAATCACTAGAGTGGCGGATCCTACTGCTTCTGCCGAGATGGCCTTGCCATTCCCAAACTTCAGGAGCATGTCCCCGCTACCCCAGTTTTTCTACTTCTTTTCAACACCTGCAAGTCATTGCAAATGTGAGCTCCACAACCGGTATCTAATACCCAAGAGGCAGAACTAGTGACCATATTAACCTCAATCACATATATACCTTGGTTCGAGAAGAGTTTGGGGCACTCTCTCTTCCAATGCCCTTTCTCACGGTAGTTGATACATATGTCATATGCCTTTGACTGTTGCTTGGAGACAACCTTTCCCTTTCCTTTGCCTTTCCCCTCTTTGGCAATGGGAACACTCTTAGTGTTCGTAGCTGCTTTGATGGCCTTTTCCTTCCCTTTCTTCTTCTTCCAACGTCCGGCTCCCTTGCCTTTCGTATTAGAAGTCGAAGCACCTCCAAACAATACCGAAGGCGTGGACTTCTTAGTCGTTCCCTCGTATTGCACCAACATATTGATCAACTCATGAATGCCCTTCTCAAGTGCGTTCATGTAGTAGTTGACGATAAATTGGTCAATGGAGGGTGGGAGTGACTGAAGGATCACATCTATGTACGTTTCATTATCGAGACCTGCCTTTAGGTCCTCGAGCTTTTCCACCAGGGTAAGCATTTTAACCCCGTGCTCTTGTACAGAGGATCCTTCTGTCATTTTCGTTCCAAAAAATGCCTTGGTCGCGACATACCTAGTATGCCGGTTCGGGACTGCATAGCAATCCTTAAGGCGAGCCATAATGGAAGGGACATCGTCTAGCCTTTCATATTGCTTCTGAATCTCATTGGTCATCGAAGCAAGTATGATGCTACGGACCTTCCGGTTATCCTTATGCCAAGTCTCGAACGTCTCACGTTCTTCGGGCGTGGATCCTTCCGGTAAAGTCCTAGGGAGAGGCTCGTCCGTGACGTAGCCTTGGTTCTCGTAATCTAGGACTATCCTGAGATTGCGCAACCAGTCGTTGTAGTTTGTTCTATTGAATTTGTTTGTCTCAAGAATAGTGGAAAGTGGGTTATTAGACATTTTAAAATCTACATTTTTAGAAAACAGCGCGCGATCAGCAGAAAATAAAAGACGGTGGTTTGATAAAATAATTAAATGCATGGACTTTAGTCATTTAATCCTCCCACTATTTTTACGAAAACACGGTACTCTCAAACGTGGTTTTCGGGAAATCCTTTCCAAGTGGGCTTGGGATCCACAGCGATTTTTCCCATACCCCGCTTTTACGATTCGCATGGAAAAGATCCTGTGGGAGGTATTCCATACCATTCTCGTTCCACGAGATTCCCAAGATTATTGCCTCACCCTTTCACATGATCCCGAGGACTCCAAGAGAATCATGTTAATTGGACGTTAGACCCAACCCAATCGATCGAGCCACGGACCCACTGGTACCCCCACAACTCGTGAGACAGGTAGCAGCAGCCCGCTTTTCGTTCATGACATAATGCAGCTTCCTTTAAGTACAATAACGTGCCACGACTCGTGAGACCACGCTATTGACCTAAAGCAGCTTCCTCATTATGCCATGGATTTGAAGGCATGGACAAACTCCTAGAGTTCATGTCCACTTTGTCTAGGGTCTAATATTTTGACATTGGTCCAACCAATGTGAGAGTAAATAATGACCGAGATCTCAAATAAATAAGTATCTACACATACATCCGTAATGCGTATATAAACCATCCACAGCAGTTATACGATAAATAAACAACCCATTCATTCATCATCATAACCACATGCAAAATTAAAGCCTAGCACGCCCCTGTTGGATGATCACGAGCCCGAATCCTATGCGACCCACTGAGCCTGCAGTGGATCTATGGTCAATCTTGAAAGAAAATCCGGTGGATCGTCCCGGGAATTGCGCGAATGCGGAAGCGCGGTAAAAATAAACATATTAAAATAAAAGGCATGCTTTTAATATAAAGAACACGCTCAAGGGGTGTGCCCTTGAGGTTCCCGGGCGTTCGGTGTATCTCATGATCATAAAACAATTAAATAAATCATGGAGGCCATAGAGTTAAAAAAAATAAAGAGGGACGAAAATCTTAAACGAGACCTACCCGTTGTCGTTTTCGTCTTCAACTGCTACTCGCGTTGTTCCCCGTTTTGCACCAAGACCTCGTTCTTGAGATCCTCCAAATCGTGACACACGATCCACCCACGTATCTTGCACGTCGTGCTAGCAACGAACAAGTATTATTTTTGTAGTGGACGAATCAATAACTCGTTATCAATTAACGGTATTGGTTCGTCTAAGTTCTTGATGTTCCAAGAACAAAAAGAACTAAGAAAAATATTTTCTTGCTAGAGAAAGAGAGAGGGGCGGACGAGAGGTAGGAGAGGGAGAGTGTGTGTTGTGTGTGTTTTTTCAAGAATCATCATCACTTAAATGTTGGAAGCTAGGGGTTAATATAGAAGAAGAGTTTAATCCTCTTTAAACTCAAACTCTAAGTAACCTAATTTGACTAGGATTTTGACCTAGTCAAAGTCCTAGTCAAACTAGTGTTTGACCTAGTCAAACGAATCCTAGCCTTCCATCTCCCCTTTCCATCTCGACTGTTGATTTTAATTTAATGGAATATTTAAATCCTATTAAATATTCCAAAAGGCTAAAAGAATAAATATAATATTATAAATAAATATTATTATTTATTCTAAGCCCATTAAATCAACCCTTTTAATAAATCCTATTTATTAATTTAATTCCTTTTATCAAATAGAAGGAATTAATTTCTCCAAGAAAATATAGGACCCGATTAAATTTAATTTAATCATTCCTTTACTCCAATATTTAATTCCAAATTAAATACTAAGTGTGTGTGGATAGTGTGTGACTCTTTAGGTTCACCATTCAGCTAGATTTGGTCGGATTCCTAGAACCCGTCCGTTACCATGGGTGGCCATCTAGCAACGGTCCATGGCACTAGAGACTAGGTGAAATATTCGGGGATGAACATTTAGGTTCTAACAGTACACTTGTCCTTCTGTACCGTTGGAACCGGGAATACATGTCATACCTTGCTGACCATACTCAAGGTCCTCCGTAAGACGGTTCCCGCGAGTCACCTCAGTCAGCTGCTTCCTAGCATGCTGACCCACTAACACTGCTTAGACGACCTTTCGTCACCCGTCGATGAAAATACGACAGCAGATGCTTACTGCAAGTCTCAAAGGGAATCCCGGTACCCATTTTCGGGATTCCTTGACTTGGAGATTTCCGGACTGATTCGGTAAGACTGATTTCATGGACCTACCCCAAGCGTAGTCCCAGTACCCGAAATCGTTTCTCAGTCCGTGGGCTTTGTTTGCGTAGTGAACAGAAATATAAATGCAGATAAGTGAACGTAAACAAAGTATTGCCATATGAATTTTCACTTCTTTTATTCATACATATTTTATCAAATACCAAAGAATTGTCTAGACATAGGTTACATATTCCTGCCAAAAATTGGCTTACATGGTCACCTATTCTAACAATCTCCCACTTGACCTTTAAAGCCAATTGCCCATATGCTTAATCCCCATCTTCTCAAGATGTTGCGTATGAGCACTCTGCGACATAGGCTTTGTCAGCGGGTCTGCTGTGTTGTCTGCCGAGTTGACTCGGTCCATCCGGACGTCACCTCTTCCTACCATTTCTCTAAGAAGATGGTAGCGTCTAAGAATATGTTTGGAACGGTGATGAGATCTCGGTTCCTTTGCTTGCGCTATAGCGCCGTTGTTATCACAGAAGATGACAACGGGCTCGGCGATGCTAGGCACCACACCCAACTCTTGGATGTAGTTTCTCATCCAAACCGCTTCCTTAGCAGCTTCTGAAGCTGCTATGTATTCAGCCTCTGTGGTGGAGTCAGCAACGGGTGCTTGCTTGGAACTTTTCCAAGCTACTACTCCTCCATTGAGTTTGAACACGTACCCCGATTGAGACTTGGCATCATCGTCATCAGATTGGAAGCTAGCGTCGCTAAAGCCTTCCAGAATTAGTTCTCCATTGCCATAGACTAGGAACATTTCCTTAGTCCTTCTTAGGTACTTAAGGATGCCCTTAACAGCATTCCAATGTGCCTCTCCTGCGCAGGACTGATATCTGTTTGTTACGCTCAAAGTGTATGCAATGTCAGGCCTAGTGCAGTGGACTGCATATTGTATGCTACCTACGGCGGAGGCATAGGGGATGACCTTCATCCTTTCAAGTTCCTCATCAATCTGTGGGGACTGTTTCTTGGATAACTTGATCCCATGCCTCATTGGAAGGAATCCTCGTTTGAAGTTGTCCATTCGATATCTCTTTAGAACTTTCTCCATATACGAGTTTTGGGTGAGTCCTAACATCCTTTTAGATCTGTCCCTGACAATCTGGATGCCTAGGATGTAGGAGGCTTCACCCAAGTCCTTCATGGAAAACTGGGTTGACAACCATGCTTTTTGTGTTTCCTAACATTTTGACGTCATTACCAAATGAGCAGAATGTCATCCACATAAAGCACTAGGAACACTATTGAGCTCCACTGACCTTCTTGTATACACAAGGGTCGGATTCGTTTTTGATGAAGTCATATCCCCGTATTACTTCATCAAATCGAATGTTCCAACTTCGGGAGGCTTGTTTGAGGCGATAGATGGACTTCTGGAGGCGACAGACTTTCTGTTCTTCTCCAGTGACCGTGAAACCCTGCGGCTGATCCATATAGATCTCTTCTTCAACGAAACCGTTGAGGAAGGCCGTTTTCACGTCCATCTGCCATATCTCATAGTCATACCATGCTGCTATGGCGAGCAGAATCTGAATGGACTTAGCCATGGCTACAGGAGAGTAAGTATCCTCAAAATCGACCCCGGGTCATTGAGTGTATCCCTTAGCTACAAGCCTAGTCTTAATGGTTCTGACTTCTCCATCAACGCCAAGTTTGCGCTTGTAGACCCACTTGCAGCCCACTGGCTTAACACCTTTCGGTGGATCTACGAGACTCCAAACTTGGTTTTCGCTCATGGAGTCCATTTCGGCTTTCATGGCCTCAAGCCATTTCCCGAAGTCGATGTCAGACATCGCTTCTCCATAAGTCTTAGGATCGTTATCCAAAAGATCGGTCGCACCTAGAAAGCCATATCTCATTGGAGGTCTGGACTCTCTAGTGGACCTACGGAGAGCGGGAACGTCAGTGGTGACTGTGGGCGCTGACTGTATCGGAGCCGGTGGTTCAGGAACCGTGGCTGGCTGTTCCTGAGGCTGTCCTTCATGCCTAGCATGTTGGACTTCTCGAGGTTGGTCAGCCCTTCGGCTGTCTATCCTGAATCCCCTAAGTGAGGGTTCCGCGGCTTCTTCTGATGGCTGGATTCCATCACTTAATTCCTCAAGGATCAGCTCATCAGGTTGGATATCCTCCGGGAAGCCTAGCTCCAAGAATACTGCATTTCTTGAAACAAACACCTTTTGTTCCAAGGGGTCATAAAAGTAATAACCCGCAGTTTCTTTAGGGTATCCAACGAACCTGCATAAGCTAGACCTAGATTCTAACTTATCTCCCACTAACCTCTTGACGTATGCGGGGCTACCCCACACTTTCAAGTAGTTGTAGGATGCAGGCTTGCCGTGCCATATCTCATATGGCGTTTGGGTCAATGTGCTAGTAGGCGCCAAATTCAATAATTTGGCCGCCGTTTCTAGTGCATAGCCCCAAAACGATAAGGGCAATTTGGTAAAAAACTCATCATGGACCGAACCATCTCCAACAGGGTTCGATTCCTCCTTTCAGAGACACCATTTAATTGCGGTGTTCCTGGAGGTGTCCATTCTGATATTATACCATGTTCTTTTAGATAGTCTACGAACTCCGTACTAAGGTATTCACCGCCTCGGTCCGACCGAAGGATTTTAATTTTGCAGTTGGTTTGGTTCTCCACTTCAAGTCTGAATTCTTTAAAACCTCTCAAGAGCTTCAGACTTGTACCTCATCAGGTAAACATAACCATACCGTGAATGATCATCGGTGAAGGTTATGAAGTAGGAGAACCCACCTCGGGCCTGCGTCCTTAGTGGTCCACATACGTCTGTATGGACCAAGTCCAACAGACCTGTGGCAAGCCTGCTTTGTCCTACAAAGGGCCTCTTGGTCATTTTCCCTCTTAGACAGGACTCACAAGTTGGTAGATCGTTCAAGTCCCCAACCTCTAGGTTCTTTTAGTCTACCAACCTTTTTATCCTATCTTGGGATATGTGACCTAGCCTAGCGTACCACAGACGTGCGTTCCCGTTATTATCTAATTTTTGTTTGTGTTGTGCATTGAGGACGAAATTCGTTTGTTGCAAGATATAGAGTCCGTTATGTAATGTACCAAGTAGATGAGCAATTCCACACCTCATCAAATAAAAGCAATTTTTATTGATTCTAAACTCATAATCACTATTGTCCAACAATGGAATGGAAATGATGTTTTTAATCATACTAGGTACAAAATAAACTTGCTCTAAATCTATGCTAATACTATCACTAATCACTAGAGTGGCGGATCCTACTGCTTCTGCCGAGATGGCCTTGCCATTCCCAAGCTTCAGGATCATGTCCCCGCTACCAGTTTTCTGCTTCTTTTCAACACCTGCAAGTCATTGCAAATGTGAGCTCCACAGCCGGTATCTAATACCCAAGAGGCAGAACTAGTGACCATATTAACCTCAATCACATATATACCTTGGTTCGAGAAGAGTTTGGGGCACTCTCTCTTCCAATGCCCTTTCTCACGGCAGTTGATACATATGTCATATGCCTTTGACTGTTGCTTGGAGACAACCTTTCCCTTTCCTTTGCCTTTCCCCTCTTTGGCAATGGGAACACTCTTAGTGTTCGTAGCTGCTTTTGACGGCCTTTCCCTTCCTTTCTTCTTTTTCCGACGTCCGGCACCCTTGGCTTTCGTATTAGAAGTTGAAGCACCTCCAAACAGTACCAAAGGCGTGGACTTCTTAGTCGTTGCCTCGTATTGCACCAACATATTGATCAACTCATGAATGCCTTTCTCAAGTGCGTTCATGTTGTAGTTGACGATAAATTGGTCAAAGGAGGGTGGGAGAGACTGAAGGATCACATCTATGTACGTTTCATTATCGAGACCTGCCTTTAGGTCCTCGAGCTTTTCCACCAGGGTAAGCATTTTAACCCCGTGCTCTTGTACCGTTGGAACCCTTGGGAATACCTACCGTCACTATAGCCCTTGGCTGAGCCATACAAGGTCGCTCCGTAAGACGGTTCCCGCGAGTCTCGACCTCAGTCAGCTGTCCATTCCTAGCATGCTGACCCAGTAACACTGCTTAGACGACCTTCGTCACCGTCGATCAGAAAATAAAGACATAAAAATAATTAAATGCAGATGCTTAGTGCAAGTCTCAAAGGGAATCCCGGTAACCCATTTTTCGGGATTCCTTGACTTGGAGATTTCCCATACCCCGGACTGATTCGGTAAGACTGATTTCATGGACCTACCTCCACGAGCGTAGTCCAGTCCCCGAAATCGTTTCTCAGTCCGTGGGCTTTGTTTGCGTAGTGAACAGAAATGTTAATGCAGATAAGTGAACGTAAACAAAGTATTGCCATATGAATTTTCACTTCTTTAGTCTTTGAATATTTTATCAACCAATAGAGTAAGTAATGACCAAAAAATATGTCTAGACTAGCAGTTATACGATAAATAAATAATCATATTCCTGCAAAATTGGCCTTACATGGTCACGAGCCCGAATATTCTAACAAAATCTAGGGTTGGTCCTATACTATTACATTAATAGTAACCCAATCATCATGCTGATGGGTCTTGGTCTCTTTTTCTCTTTCTTCACTTCATGAAAACACCAAGGGACCTCCCGTCTGGGCTCTCCATGTGGTCCTTCCTTCTTCTCCACCAATTACAAAATAGAAACCTCACTCCTAGTCTACTCTCATTACATATTAAAAATAGAAACCCCAGGAAAACCCGGGGGGAGTACATAAGGAGGGAGGTAGAATCCCTTATTATTCCAAGGCAACTAGAAAGAGAGAAGGAGAAAGCAGTAAAAGAGGCACACAGGCCCAACAGAAAATAAACCATACATCCGGTCTTAGGGCTCGCGATCATCCATTTCCATCCAACACACATAATCACATGATCCAATCATATAATTACATAATACCAACAACATATGATTTCCAATCATAAATATCCAAAATAATAAATGAATATGTGCACAACGTGTGAAAAAATAAAACACAAATATTGGTAATAATATTTTTTCGTTTTAGGAAAACTTTTCCTCATTATTTTAAGTAAAATAACCCCGGGATTCCGAATCCAATTTATTTTTTACTCCCTAAAATAATGTCTTTTAGAAAATAGGCATAATTCAACCAAAAATGAATTTTTCAGAATTAATTCAAAATTAAAACTGAAAATAATTAAAAATTAAAAGAAAAAATACTGCTAGGGTTTTGAAACCCTTAGCAGCAGCAGCTGCCGCCGCCGCGCCGGCGGCCGCCGGCACGCGCGCAGTGCAGCAGGCTCAGCCTGCCGCCCCTGCGCGCGCGCAGGCCCCTTGCCTGCGTGCGCGCGCGCCTGGCCGGCAGCGCGCTGCGCGGCCTAGCATGCTGGCAGGCCGCCGCGGCGCAGGCTCCCCTTACCTTTCGCGCGCGCTGGCCTGCTGGCTGCCGGGATGCCGTGCCGTGCGCAGTGCGCACGGCAGACGCGCACTGGGCCACGCCTACCGGGCGCGCGCGCGCGCAGACTCCTCCGTCTGCGTGCGCGCGCGCCTGGCGGCGCCGCCCAGAGGCCCGTTCCTGCACGGACTCGCAGGCGCGCGGCCCTTGCGCGCGCCTCGAGGCGCTGCCTGCGCGGCGCTGCGCGCTGCGCGCAGCCTTTCTGGCTGCGCTGTGCCCCCGCACGACCGGCTGGGCGGGCGCGCGCATGGCCTCCCTTGCCTGCGTGCGTCTAGCCTGCCGGCAGCGTGCGGCTGCGCGCGGCCAGCCCTCCCGGCTGCGGGCTGCTTCGTTTCTCATTTTTCCGCTTCAATTTTTTCCACCCCGTTTCCCAAGAAAAATAGAAAAAATCACCAACATTCAAGTAAATTCACACGAATCAAAAATAAAATCGACATGCTTAAAATCAAGAACAATCAAGATTTAATATAAAAAACATGCCAATATTCACGTTTCATGCTTATAACGCACATAAACCCTAGGCCTATACACCGAACCGGGCTCTGATACCACTGAAAGAAAATCGGTGGATCGTCCCGGGAATTGCGCGAATGCAGAAGCGCGATAAAAAATAAACATACAAAAATAAAAGGCATGCTTTTAATTTAAAAGAACAGCTCAATGGGGTGTGCCCTTGAGGTTTCCCGGGCGTTCGGTGTATCTCATGATCATAAAACAATTAAATAAATCATGGAGGCCATAGAGTTTAAAAAAAATAAAGAGGGACGAAAAGTAAAACGAGACCTACCCGTTGTCGTTTTCGTGTTCAACGGCTACTCGCGTTGTTCTCCGTTTTGCACCGAAGACCTCGTTCTTGAGATCCTCCAAATCGTGACACACGATCCACCCACGTATCTTGCACATCGTGCTAGCAACGAACAAGTATTTTTTGGAGTGGACGAATCAATAACTCGTTATCAATTAACGGTATTGGTTCATCTAAGTTCTTAATGTTCCAAGAACAAAAAAGAACTAAGGAAAATATTTTTTGTAAGAGAAAGAGAGAGGGGGCGGACGAGAGGTAGGAGAGGAGAGAGTGTTGTGTTGTGTGTGTTTTTCAAGAATCATCATCACTTAAATTGTTGGAAGCTAGGGGTTTATATAGAGGAAGGAGTTTAATCCTCTTTAAACTCAAACTCTAAGTAACTCTAATTTGACTAGGATTTTGACCTAGTCAAAGTCCTAGTCAAACTAGTGTTGACCTAGTCAAACGAATCCTAGCCTTCCATCTCCCCTTTCCATCTCACCGTTGATTTTAATTTAATGGAATATTTAAATCCTATTAAATATTCCAAAAGGCTAAAAAGAATAAAATATAATATTATAAATAAATATTATTATTTATTCTAAGCCCATTAAATCAACCCTTTTAATAAATCCTATTTATTAATTTAATTCCTTTTATCAAATAAGAAGGAATTAATTTCTCCAAGAAAATATAGGACCCGATTAAATTTAATTTAATCATTCCTTTACTCCAATATTTAATTCCAAATTAAATACTAAGTGTGTGTGGATAGTGTGTGACTCTTTAGGTTCACCATTCAGCTAGACTTGGTCGGATTTTCCTAGAACCCGTCCGTTACCATGGGTGGCCATCTAGCAACGGTCCATGGCACTAGAGACTAGGTGAAATATTCGGGGATGAACATTTAGGTTCTAACAGTACACTTGTCCTTCTGTCTTCGGTTTCATCACTTAGGGTCTAGGGCACGGAAGATGCAGGTACCCATTTTGGACCTAAGTGTCGGTCTGTCCTCACTAAACGCCGCAAAGGGAAACCTTTGCCCTTCTGTTCAGTCACTGTGGCCACAGATTTTAGGGACAAGACACAGAGCATATATGAGACTCAAACTGTCAACACATTTTGACAGGAGACAGATCCATTCTTGGAAACTACTGTCACTTTGTACACCGAGCTGCACTAGACATGGCTTATGACTACTCAAGAGTATTTTTGGCAATCTCTCACCATATCTAAGATACAGGACCTGATGCACAGGTAAACTCAGCAGTTCCTCAAGTCAAAGGACTTGCCGTGTACCGTTGGAACCGGGAATACACGTGCATACCTTGCTGACCATACTCAAGGTCCTCCGTAAGACGGATTCCCGCGAGTCACCTCAGTCAGCTGCTTCCTAGCATGCTGACCCAGTAACACTGCTTAGACGACCTTCGTCACCCGTCGATGAAATACGGACAGCAGATGCCTTAGTGCAAGTCTCAAAGGAATCCCGGTACCCATTTTCGGGATTCCTTGACTTGGAGATTTCCGGACTGATTCGGGAAGACTGATTTCATGGACCTACCTCCAAGCGTAGTCCCAGTCCCCGAAATCGTTTTCTCAGTCCGTGGGCTTTGTTTGCGTAGTGAACAGAAATGTTAATGCAGATAAAAGTGAACGTAAACAAAGTATTGCCATAGAATTTTCACTTCTTTAGTCTTTGATATTTTTATTCAAATACCAAAAAATTGTCTAGACATAGGTTACATATTCCTGCCAAAATGGCCTTACATGGTCACCTATTCTAACAAATCTAGGGTTGGTCCTATACTATTACATTAATAGTAAAAAACCCAATCATCATGCTGATTGGGCCTTGGTCTCTTTTTCTCTTTCTTCACTTCATGAAAACTCCAAGGGACCTCCCGTCTGGGCTCTCCATGTGGTCCTTCCTTCTTCTCCACCAATTACAAAAATAGAAACCTCACTCCTAGTCTACTCTCATTACATATTAAAAAATAGAAACCCCAGCGAAAACCCGGGGGAGTACATAAGTGAGGGAAGATTAGAATCCCTTATTATTTCCAAAGGCAACTAGAAAGAGAGAAGGAGAAAGCAGTAAAAGAGGCACACAGGCCCAACAGAAAATAAACCATACATCCGGTCTAGGGCTCGCGATCATCCATTTCCATCCAACACACATAATCACATGATCCAATCATATAATTCACAAAATACCAACAACATATGATTTTCCAATCATAAATATCCAAAATAATAAATGAATATGTGCACAACGTGTTGAAAAAATAAAACACAAATATTGGTAATAATATTTTTTTCGTTTTATGGAAAACCTTTCCTCATTATTTTAAGTAAAACAACCCCGGGATTCCAAATCCAATTTATTTTACTCCTAAAATAATGTCTTTTAGAAAATAGGCATAATTCAATCCAAAAAAATGAATTTCAGAATTAATTCAAATTTAAAACTGAAAAAATAATTAAAAAATTAAAAGAAAAAATACTGCTAGGGTTTTGAACCTTTAGCAGCATGCAGCTGCCGCCGCCCGCCGCCGCCGGCGGCCCGCCGGGGCACGCGCGCAGTGCAGCAGGCTCAGCCGCCGGCCCCTGCGCCAGCGAGCACTGCGCGCGCGCAGGCCCCTTGCCTGCGTGTTTGTCGCGCGCGCCTGGCCGCCAGCGCGCTGCGCGCGGCTAGCATGCTGGCAGGCCTCCGCGCGCGCGGCAGGCTTCCATTACCTTTCGCGCGCGCCTTAACCATATAGGCCTGCTGGCTTGCCGCCGTGCCGTGCGCAGTGCGCACGCAGACGCGCACTGGGCACGCCTGCCCTAGGTGCGCGGCGCGCGCAGACTCCTCCGTCTGCGTGCGCAATGCGCGCCTGGCGGCGCTGCCCAGAGCCCGTTTCCTGCACGGCACTCGCAGGCGCGCGGCCATTGCGCGCACGCCTCGAGGCGCTGCCCTGCGCGCGCGCCTCCGCGCGCGCCCCTGCGCGCAGCCTTCTTGGCTGCGCTGTGCCCCGCGCGCGACCGGCTGGGCGGCGCGCGCGGCTGGCCCTCCCTTGCTGCGTGCGTCTGCCCTGCGGCAGCGTGCGGCTGCGCGCAGGGCCAGCCCTCCCGGCTGGCCGGCTGCTTCGTTTCTCATTTTTCCGCTCAATTTTCCACCCCGTTTCCCAAGAAAAATAGAAAAATACCAACATTCAGAAATTCACACGAATTAAAAGCAATAAAATCGACATGCTTAAAATCAGAACAAATCAAGATTTAATATAAAACATGCCAATATCACGTTTCATGCTTATAACGCACATAAACCCTAGGCCTATACACCGAACCGGGCTCTGATACCACTGAAAGAGATCGGTGGAATCGTCCCGGGAATTGCGCGAATGCAGAATGCGCGTAAAATAAAACATACAAAAATAAAAGGCATTGCTTTTAATTTAAAAGAACACGCCTCAATGGGTTGTGCCCTTGAGGTTTCCGGGCGTTCGGTGTATCTCATGATCATAAAGCAAATAAAGAAATCATGGAGGCCATAGAGTTGAATATTAAAGAGGGACGAAAAGTAAAACGAGACCTACCCGTTTGTCGTTTTCGTGTTCAACGGCTAGTCGCTTGTTTCTCCGTTTTATGCACCGAGATCTCGTTCTTGAGACCCTCCAAATCGTGAACACACGATCCACCCATGTATCTTGCACGTCGTGCTAGCAACGGAACAAGTGTATAATTTTTGGAGTGGACGAATCAATAACACGTTTATCAATTAACGGTATTGGTTCGTCTAAGTTCTTAATGTTCCAAGAACAAAAGAACTAAGGAAAAAAAATACTTTTTTGTTGGAGAAAGAGAGAGGGGCGGACGAGAGGTAAGGAGGAAGGAGAGAGTGTGTGTTGTGTGTGTTTTTCAAGAATCATCATCCTACAATTGTTGGAAGCTAGAGGTTTATATAGAGGAGGAGTTAATCCTCTTTTAAACTCCAACTCTAAGAACTCTAATTTGACTAGGATTTTGACCTAGTCAAAGTCCTAGTCAAATCTAGTGTTTGACCTAGTCAAACGAATCCTAGCCTTCCATCTCCCCTTTCCATCTCAACCGTTGATTTTTAATTTAATGGAATATTTAAATCCTATTAAATATTCCAAAAGGCCTAAAAGAATAAATATAATATAATGAATAAATATTATTATTTATTCTAAGCCCATTAAATCAACCCTTTAATAAATCCTATTTATTAATTTAAATTCCTTTATCAAAATAGAAGGAATTAATTTCTCCAAGAAAATATAGTACCCGATTAAATCTAATTTAAGTCATTCCTTTACTCCAATATTTAATTCCAAATTAAATACTAAAGTGTGTGTGGATAGTGTGTGACTCTTTAGGTTCACCATTCAGCTAGACTTGGTCGGATTCCTAGAATCGCCCGTTACCATGGGTGGCCATCTAGCAACGGTCCATGGCACTAGAGACTAGGTGAAATATTCGGGGATGAACATTTAGGCTCTAACAGTACACTTGTCCTCTGTCTTCGGTCTCATCACTTAGAGTCTAGGGCATGGAAAAAGCAGGTACCCATTTGGACCTAAGTGTCGGTCTGTCCTTACTAAACGCCGCAAGGGAAACCTTTCCCTTCTGTTCAGTCACTGTTGGCCACAGATTTCAGGGACAAGACACAGAGCATACATGAGAGACTCAACTGTCAATACCTTTTGACAGGAGACAGATCATTTCTTGGAAACTACTGTCACTTTGTGCACCCGAGCTGCACTAGACATGGCTTATGACTACTCAAGTGTATTTTGGCAATCTCTCACCATATCTAAGATACAGACCTGATGCACAGGTAAACTCAGCAGTTCCTCAAGTCAAAGGACTTGGCCTGTACCGTTGGAACCGGGAATACACGTCATACCTTACTGACCATACTCAAGGTCCTCCGTAAGACGGTTCCGCCGAGTCACCTCAGTCAGCTACTTCCTAGCATGTTGACCCACTAACACTGCTTAGACGACCTTCGTCTACCCTCGATGAAACACGACAGCAAATGCTTAGTGCAAGTCTCAAAGGGAATCCCGTACCCATTTTTGGGGATTCCTTGACTTGGAGATTCCGGACTGATTCGGTGAGACTGATTTCATGGACCTACCTCCAAGCGTAGTCCCCAGTCCCCGAAATCGTTGCTCAGTCCGTGGGCTTTGTTTGCGTAGTGAACAGAAATGTAAATGCAGATAAGTGAACGTAAACAAAGTATTGCCATATGAATTTTCACTTCTTTATTCATAAATGTTTTATCAAATACCAAAGAATTGTCTAGAGATAGGTTATATATTCCTGCCAAAATTGGCTTACATGGTCACCTATTCTAACAACTATTAATGTAATAGTGTAGAACCAACCCTAGATTAACCATAGATCCACTGCGGGCTCAGTGGGTCGCATAGGATTCGGGCTCGTGATCATCCAACAGGGGCGTGCTAGGCTTTAATTTTGCATGTGGTTATTATGATGCATGAATGGTGTTTTATTTATCATATAACTGCCATGGGATGCCCCAGTTATTTTCGCATTAGGATGAATGTGTTAATATCTATTTATGAGATCTCGGTCATTTACTACTCTCACATTGGTTGGCCAATGTCCAAATATTAGACCCTAGAAAAAATAGACATGAACTCTAGGAGTTTGTCCATGCCTTCCAATCCAGGCATAGTGAGGAAGCTAATTTAAGTCATAGCGTTGTTCTCACGAGTCGTGGCACGTTATCGTACTTAAAATAAGCTGCACTGTGTCTATGAACGAAAAGTAGACTGTTGTTACCTGTCTCACGAGTCGTGGACGTAGCAGTGGGTCTATGGCTCGGTTAATTGGGTCGGGTCTAATGCTTGATTAGCATGATTCGGTTGGAGTCCTCGGGATCATGTGTGAAAGGGTGAGGCAATAATCTTGGGAATCTCGTGGAATGAGAATGGTATGGAATACCTCCCACAGGATTTCTTCCCATGCGAATCATAAAAGCGGGGTATGGGAAAATTCGTTGTGGATCCCAAGCCCACTAGGAAAAGGTTTCCCGAAAATAATGTTTGAGAGTACCGTGTTTTCGTATAAATAGTGGAAGCATTAAATGACTAAAGACCAAGCATTTAATTATAATATATCAAACCTCCGTCTTTTAAATTCTGCTGATCCTGAACTCTGTTTTTAAATGTAGATTTAAAATGTCTATGAACCCTTTATCAACCATTCTTGAGACCAACAAGTTCAATGGAACCAATTACAATGACTGGTTGCGCAATCTCATGATAGTCCTGGATTACGAGAACCAAGGCTACGTCATGGACGAGCCTCTCCCGAGGACCTTACCGGAAGGATCCACGCCAGAAAGAACGTGTGATGTTCGATGACTTGGCATAAGGATAAACCGAAAGGTCCGTAGCGCCATACTTGCTTCGATGAGGAATGAGATTCAGAAGCAGTATGAAAGGCTAGCCGATGTCCCTTCCATTATGGCTTGGCTTAAGGATTGCTATGCAGTCACGGACCGGTATACTAGGTATATCGCGACTAAGCGTTCTTTGGAACTAAAATGACAGAAGGATCCTCTGTACAAGAGCACGGGAGTTTAAAATGCTTACCCTGGTTGAAAAGCTCGAGGACCTAAAGGCAGGCCTCGATAATGAAACGTACATAGATGTGATCCTTTCAGTCATCCCACCCTCCTTCGACCAATTTATTGTCAACTACAAACATGAACGCACTTTAGAAGGCATTCATGAGTTGATAAATATGTTGGTGCAATACGAGGCAAACAACCAAGAAGTCCACGCCTTCGGTATTGTTTGGAGGTGCTTCAACTTTCCAAAATGAAAGGCAAGGGTGCCGGATGTTGGAAAAAGAAGAAAGGGAAGGGGACAAAACCGTCAAAGCATCTACGAATACTAAGAGTGTTCCCATTGCCAAAGAGGGGAAAGGCAAAGGAAAGGGAAAGGTTGTCACCAAGCAACAGTCGAGGGCATATGACATATGTAGCAATTGCCGTGAGAAAGGGCATTGGAAGAGGGAGTGCCCTAAACTCTTCTCAAACCAAGGTATATTTGTGATTGAGGTCAATATGGTCACTAACTCTGCCTCTTGGGTATTAGATACCGGCTGTGGAGCTCACATTTGCAATGATTTGCAGGTGCTGAAAAGTGTTAGAATAGGTGACCATGTAAGCCAATTTTCGCGGGAATATGTAACCTATGTCTAGAGAATTTCAGGTGTTTGATAAATCATTTATGAATAAAGAAGTGAAAATTCATATGGCAACACTTTGTTTACGTTCACTTTATAATCTGCTATTACATATCTGTTCACTACGCAAATTAAAGCCCACGGGACTGAGAATCGATTTCGAGGACTGGGACTACGCTTTGAGGTAGGTCCATGAAAATCACTCTTACCGAATCAGTCCGGAAATCTCCAAGTCAAGGAATCTCGAAAATGGGGTACCGAGATTTCCCCTTGAGAACTTGCCACTAAGCATCTGCTGTCGTATTTCATCGACAGGTGACGAAGGTCGTCTAAGCAGTGTTAGTGGGTTAGCATGCCTAGGAAGCAACTGACTGAGGTGACTCGCGGGAACCGTCTTACGGAGGACCTTAGTATGGTCGGCCAAGGTTGATGACGCGTATTCCCGGTCCCAACGGTACAGGTCAAGTCCTTTGACTTGAGGAACTGCTGAGTTTACCTGTACATCAGGTCTGTATCTTAGATATGGTGAGAGATTGCCAAAATACTCTGAGTAGTCATAAGCCATATCTAGTTCAGCTCTGGTGTACAGAGTGACAGTAGTTTCCAAGAAAGGATCTATCTCCTGTCAAAAGGCATTGACAGTTGAGTCTCATGTATGCTCTGTGTCTTGTCCCTAAAATCTGTGGCCACAGTAACTGAACAGAAGGGAAGGTTTCCCTTGCAGCGTTTAGTAAGGACAGGACCGACACTTAGGTCCAAAATGTAGTACCTGCATTTTCCGTGCCCTAGACCCTAAGTGCATGAGACCGAAGACAGAAGGACAAGTGTACTGTTAGAGCCTTAAATGTTCATCCCCGAATATTTCACCTAATTTTCTAGTGCCATGGACCGTGCTAGATGACCACTCATGGTAACGGACGGATTCTAGGAATCCGACCAAGTTCTAACTGAAAGGTGAACCTAAAGAGTCCACACACTATCCACACACACTTAGTATTTAATTTGGAATTAAATGTTGGAGTAAAGGAATGATTAAATTGGATTTAATCGGGTCCTATATTTTCTTGGAGAATTAATTCCTTCTATTTGATAAAGGGAATTAAATTAATAAAATTGAATTTATTAAGGGGAATTAATTTAATGGGCCTAGAATAAATATTAATATTCATTTATTATATTTATTTTGGCCTTTGGAAATATTTAATAGGATTTAAATATTTACATTAAATTAAATTAATGGTTGAGATTTAATGGGAGAGATGAAAGGCTAGGATTGAATTTGACAAGGTCAAATTCTACTTTGACTAGGACTTTGACTAGGTCAAAATCCTAGTCAAATTAAGCTTCTAAAGAGTTGGAGTTTAAAGAGGATTAAAACTCCTCCTCTATATAAACCCCTAGCCTTGCACCTTTTGAAGAGGATGATGAAATTCCAACACACACACCACACACACACCAACTCGTCTCTCTCCCTCTCCCCCTCTCGTCCGCACCCCTCTCTCTCTTAGCAAGAAATCGTTTTTTTCTTGTTCTCTTGTTCTTGGAAACATTAGAACATTGCATGAATCAATACCGTTAATTCATAACATGTTGTTGATTCATCCACTCTAATAAATTACATACTTGTTCGTTGCTAGCACGACGTGCAAGATACGTGGGTGGATCGTGTGTCACAATTTGAAGGGTCTCAAGAACGAGATCTTGGTGCAAAATGGGGAACAACGCGTGTAGCCGTTGAAGACGAAAACGACAACGGATTAGGTCTCGGTTTACGTTTTCGCCTCTTTTATTTTTCAACCCTATGGCCTCCATGATTATTGTATGTTGTTTATTCATGTGATACACCGAACACCCGGAAATTTCCAAGGGCACACCCCTTGAAACGTGATGTTCTTTAATTAAAAGCATGTTTTAAATTCCCGCATTTTTTTTTATACCGTGCTTCCGCATTCGCGCAATTTTTACCGGACGATCCACATATCTTTCAGAAGAAGCAGAAAACTGAGGACGGTAGCGGGATATGGATCCTGAAGCTTGGGAATGGCAAGGCCATCTCGGCAGAAAGCAGTAGGATCCGCCACTCTAGTAGTTAGTGATCGTATTAGCATAGAATTAGAGCAAGTTTATTATGTACCAGGGTTGACCGACCTCGAGAAGTTCCAACATGCTAGGCATGAAGGACAGCCTCAGGAACAGCCAGCCCCGGTACCTGAACCGCCAGCTCCTATACAATCACTGCCACAGTCACCACTGACGTTCCCGTTCTCCGTAGGTCTACTAGAGAGAGTCCAGACCTCCAGTGAGATATGGTTTCTAAATACGACCGGTCTTCTGGATAACGATCCTAAGACATACGGAGAAGCGATGTCTGACATCGACTCCGGGAAATGGCTTTGAGGCCATGTAAAACTGAAAATGGACTCCATGAGCGAGAACCAAGTCTGGAGACTTGTAGATCCACTGAAAGGTGTTAAGCCAGTTGGCTGTAAGTGGGTCTACAAGCGCAAACTTGGCGTTGATGGAGAAGTCACAACTTTTAAGGCTAGGATTGTAGCTAAAGGGTACACTCAAGACCCGAGGTCGATTTTGAGGATACGTGGCTCGCCGGTAGCCATGGCTAAATCCATTCGGATCCAGCTCGCCATAAGCAGCATGGTATGGACTATGAGATATGCGAGATAGACGTGAAAATGGCCTTCCTCAATGGTTTCGTTGAGGAAGAGATCTATATGGATCAGCCGGAAGGTTTCACGGTAGCTGGAGAAGAACAGAAGGTCTGTCGTCTCCATAAGTCCATCTATGGCCTCAAACAAGCATCCCGAAGCTGGAACGTTAGCTTTGATGAAGTGATACGGGGCTATGACTTCATAAAAAATGAATCTGACCCTTGTGTATACAAGAAGATCAGTGGGAGCTCTTATAGTGTTCCTAGTGCTTTATGAGGATGACATTCTACTCATAGGTAATGAGGTTAGAATGTTGGGTGATACAAAAGCATGGTTGTCAACCCAGTTTTCCATGAAGGACTTGGGTGAAGCCTCCTACATCCTAGGCATCCAGATTGTCAGGGACAGATCTAAAAGGATGTTAGGGCTCACCCAAAACTCGTATATGGAGAAAGTCCTAAAGAGATATCGAAATGGACAACTCCAAATGTGGATTCCTTCCCATGAGGCTTGGGATCAAGTTATCCAAGAAACAGTCCCCGCAGACTGATGAGGAACTTGAAAGGATGAAAGTCATCCCCTATGCTTCTGCGTTAGGTAGCATCCAATATGCGTCCACTGCACCAGGCTTGACATTGCTTACCGCTTTGAGCGTGACAAGCAGAATATCAGTCTTGTGCAGGAGAGGCGCATTGGAATGCTGTTAATGGCATCCTTAAGTACCTAAGGAGGACTAAGAAAATGTTCTTAGTCTATGGCCAATGGAGAAATGATCCTGGAAGGCTTTAGCGACGGTGGCTTCCAATCTGGTGACAATCATGCCAAGTCTCAATCGGGTTATGTATTCAGGCTCAATGGAGGAGCAGTGGCTTGGAAAAGTTCCATGCAAGCAACCACTGTTGACTTCACCACTGAGGCCGAATACATAGTAGCTTCAGAAGCTACCAAGGAAGCGGTTTGGATAAGAAACTACATCCAAGAGTTGGGTGTGGTGCCTTGCATCGCCGAGCCAGTTGTCATCTTTTGTGATAACAACGGTGTAATAGCGCAAGCAAAGGAACCGAGATCTCATCATCGTTCCAAACACATTCTTAGACGCTACCATCTTCTAAGAGAAATGGTAGGAAGAGGTGACGTTCGGATGGACCGAGTCAAACTCAGCAGACAACACAGCAGATCCGCTGACAAAGCCTATGGTCGCAGAGCGCTCATACGCAACATCTTGAGAAGATGGGGATTAGACATATGGGCGATTGGCTTTAAGGTCAAGTGGGAGATTGTTTAGAATAGGTGACCATGTAGCCAATCTTTGGCAGACGAAATGTTAAACCTATGTCTAGACAATTTCAAGGATTTGATATATATTATTAATGAATAAAGAAGTTAAATTCATTTGGCAATTACTTTGTTTGTGTTCACTTTATCTTCATTACGTATCTGTTCACTACGCAAACAAAGCCCACGGACTGAAAATGTATTTCGGGGACTGGGACTACGCTTGGAGGTAGGTCCATAAAATCAGTCTCGCCGAATCAGTCTGGAAATCTCCAAGTCAAGGAATCTCGAAAATGGGTACCGAGATTCCCCTTGAGACTTGCACTAAGCATCTGCTGTCGTATTTCATCGACAGGTGACTAAGGTCGTCTAAGCAGTGTTAGTGGGTTAGCCTGCTAGGGAGCAGCTGACTGAGGTGACTCGCGGGAACCGTCTTACGGAGGACCTTGAGTAGGGTCGGCTAGGTATGACGTGTGTTCCCGATTCCAACGGTACAGGTCAAGTCCTTTGACTTGAGGAGTTGCTGAGTTTACTTTTATATCAGGTCTGTATCTTAGATATGGTGAGAGATTGCCAAGAAGCAATTGAGTAGTCATAAAGCCATGTCTAGTGCAGCTCTGATGTACAGAGTGACAGTAGTTTCCAATAAAGGATCTGTCTCCTGTCAAAAAGACATTGACATTTGAGTCTCACATATGCTCTGTGTCTTGTCCCTAAAATCTGTGGCCACAGTAACTGAACAGAAGGGAAGGTTTTCCTTGCGGCGTTTGGTAAGGACAGACCGACACTTAGGTCCAAAATGGGTACCTGCATCTTCCGTGCCCTAGACCTTAAGTGGTGAGACCGAAGACAGAAGGACGAGTGTACTGTTAGAGCCTAAATGTTCATCCCTGAATATTCACCTAGTCTCTAGTGCCATGGACCGTTGCTAGATGACCACCCATGGTAACAGGCGAATTCTAGGAATCCGACCAAGTCTAGCTGAAAGGTGAACCTAAAGAGTCACACACAATCCACACACATTAAGTATTTAATTTAGAATTAATTTTTTGAGAAATGGAATGATTAAATTGGATTTAATCGGGTCCTTTATTTCTTGGAGAGAATTAATTCCTTTTATTAGATAAAAGGGATTAATCTAATAAATTAGATTTATTAGAAAATTAATTTAATGGGCCTAGGATAAATATTTATATTTATTATATTATTTATTGCCCTTGGAATATTTAAATAGGTTTTAAATATTCCATTAAATTAAATTAATGGTTGAGATTAAAAGGAGAGATGGATGGCTAGGATTAACTTTGATTAGGTCAAAATCCTAGTCAAATTAGTCTTCTAGAGTTGGAGATTGAAAAGGATTAAACTCTTCCTCTATAAATAGTCGTAGCCCTTCATCATTAGAGGGATGATGAAACTCCAACACACACACACATACAACTCGGCTCTCTCCTCTCTCCCTCTTTAGGTTCACCCTCAGCTAGACTTGGGCTTGTGTCCACAAGAGCCCATCACCATGGGTGGCCGTCTAGCAACGGTCCATGGCACTAGAGAACTAGGTGAATGTTGGCATGAACATTTAGGCACTGATTCATAGGGGTACGATCCTATTGTCGACCGTCTCCCAGCCTTAGTGTAGGGTATGGAAATCGGGCGTCGGTTCCCATCCTTGACTAGGCAAACTATGCTTCATACCCGAGATGCATTTACTCTATCGATCGACGTAGGAAATTCTTTCCTACTCAATAAATTGCTATGGCCATAATGAAGGACAAGCGGATCCGCCCGGGAGCGCGAGCGGAAGCGAGAAGGCGAGATAAGTGCGTAAATTTAAATCAAATTCAAAATACGCGAATCCCAAGGGGTGTACCCTTGGGTGCTCAACCGGGCATTCGATGTAGGATGTGTAAATATTAAAACATATATTTAAACACATAGGGCATAGATATATAAATGGAATCAATCAAAGCGTAATAAACCGTTACCTTTGATTGTTTAGCGTATGCTCCCGGCTACTAGCGTTGTTCCTTCTCCGGAATGCTCACGAAATCCAAACGTATGGATTCTCCAAAGGTGATCCACACCACACCGGAAGAAACACACGTTCTTCTTGCTAGAAAAAGAACGGGTTTTAGGAAGGAATCGGTTTTAGAGAAGAACACTAATGAATTAGTGTTCTCTTTAAACTTACTTTGTTCTTCTTCTTGATTCAAAATCAAGTGAAGAACACAGTGTAAGAGAGGGAGGGAGCACGAAAATTGAGAGAGAGGAGAGGATTTTTGTCTTCTCTTTTTCCTAGAAAAAGATGAATAATGAATCACTTATGCTAGGTGTTGTATATTCTAATATATATACATAATTAATGTGATTATTGGAATGTGTCTAGGTTCATCCAAGGATGTCTAGATTCATTCCAATCAATCACCATCAATTCTTCAATCAAGCCTACCAAAATTTATGGTATGATCAAATCATACCAAAAGGGAAGAGCTTGATTGGAGTTGATTTGTCTCTTTCCAAAAGAGACAAGTCAACATACCACCTAGCATGAAACATGGCTGATTTTGCTTCCTCCAAGGGAGCATGTCGGCTATGTTTAATTAAGGGAAGAAGTCCAACTTCTTCCTATTCCAAATTAGGAATTATTTCTCCTCTCGGGTATAATTTAACGGACCGGGTTTTATTGTAATCCAATTACGACGAACCCAATATTAAATCCAATTTAATGTCCACTTAAATTATTCCCGTTGATCTTTTAATCCAATTAAAAGATCCAACGTCTCAACATCTCAACTTTCCATATTTAATCGAAAATCCAATTTACCGATTAAATGAAAGCCCGATACAATATCGCCCGTCCATCCAATGGACTTTCCCTTAAGTAATCCAATTACTTATTTTTTCCTTCGAGATTGACTCCAAGTCGATCTCTCAACCTCCTCGGTGATTTGTGTGTGACCCTTTAGGTTCACCCTCAGCTAGACTTGGGCCCGTGTCCCACAAGGGCCCGTTACCATAGGTGGCCGTCTAGCAACGGTCCATGGCACTAGAGACTAGGTGAATTGGCGTGAACATTTAGGCGCCGATTCCGTACGGGTACGATCCTTCCGTCTACCGTCTCCCGGCCTTAGTCTAGGGTATGGAATTGGGCGTCGGTTCCCATCCTTGACTAGGCATCTATGCTTAATACTCGAGACCACGTATGCCTCATTGCGTCGACACAGGGAACATTCCCTGTTCGACCAACCACTGTGGCCACAGCTTCAAACAGCATGAACGTGTCTCCGAGTGCATAGGAGATACCTCTGTCACATACTGACAGGGGACGGATCCTCTTCTTGGAATCCACCGTCCTCGCTACACATTCTGACTGCACTGGACAAGGCTTATGATAATCATCTTACAGAATGATTACCTCTCGCCAGATCCAAGATACAGCCGTCCTGTGCACGTGACTGCCATGATTCCTCAAGTCTGAGGATTACTCCCGTACTATCGGAATCGGGGAAAACCAATCAATACCGACCAAGCCTCCAAGGCTTCCATATGATGATCCCCGCGAGTCAGTCCAGTCGGCTCGACCCCAGTCGACCAACCCATCAAGATCGTGTAGGCGTCCCACGCCTGTCGCCGATTGAAACACGGCACTCATCCAATGAACACGACTCTTGACGCAAGTCTCAATAGGACTCTCGATGCCCGACTGTCTCGAGGTCCTCGACTTGGAACGTTTCAGACCCAACTCTTAATCAGTTGGTTTCATGACCACCATCCAATGCGTGGCCCAACTGCACGAGTTGTTATCCATGGTCTGTGAGCTTTGTTGCGATATAAGTTAAACACCATTTTAACAAATGTCAGATGAGCGCAACAAAGAAGGTACCATTGGTGACGAACACTCATCTTATTCATCACATAATAATATTACATTCACATCAAGTTGTCGGATAGGTTACAAATTGCCAAACCTATTTGGCTTTCTGGTCACCTATTCCAACAATCTCCTACTTGACCTAAAGCCAATCACCCATTGACCTCGAACCTCTTATTCAGATGGTGAGTATGGGCAACTTGCGACATGGGCTTAGCAAGTGGATCTGCTATGTTTTCTGCGGAGCTGACTCGGTCCAACCGAACGTCAGTCCTGCTATCCATCTCTCTCTAAGTAGATGGTAGCGTCTAAGAATATACTTGGATCGTGATGAGATATCGGTTCCTTTGCTAGCGCTATCGCCCCGTTGTTATCATAAAAAGATAATTACAGGCTTAGCAATGCTAGGTACTACATCCAACCCTTGGATGTAGCTCATCAACCAAACCACTCCTTAGCAGCTTCCAAAGCCGCTATGTATTCAAAACTCTATGGTGGAGTCCGCCGTGGTAGCCTACTTGGAACCCTTCCAAAGTAACCACGCAACCATTTAGTCTAAATACAAAACCAAACTGAGACTTGGCATCATCGTCATCCGACTGGAAGCTAGCGTCGCTATAGCCTTCCAGTATCAACTCTCCACCGCCGTAGATCAAGAACATATCCTTAGTCCTATTCAGGTACTTCAGGATAGTCTTGACTGCACTCCAGTGTGCCTCCCGGGCACACGACTGATATCGACTGCTTACGCTCAAAGCAAAAAGCCACATCAAGTCTAGTGCATTGAACAACATACTGTATGCTGCCTACGGCTGAAGCATAGGGGATGTCCAACATCTGTTTAAGCTCCTCATCAGTCTTAGGAGACTGCTTCTTGGATAACTTAATTCCATGCCTGATTGAAGGAATCCTCGTTTTGAGTTCTCCATCTTGAATCTCTTCAAGACTTTCTCAATGTACAAGGACTGGGCCATTCCTAACATCCTTTTAGATCTATCCCTGTAGATCTTGATGCCAAGGATGTAGGATGCCTCGCCCATATCCTTCATGGAGAATTGCGTTGACAACCAAGCTTTAGTGGTACCCAACATCTTAGCATCATTCCCAATGAGCAAGATGTCATCCACGTAAAGCACCAGAAACGCAACTGAGCTCCCACTGATCTTCTTGTATACACAAGGATCGGACTCGTTCTTGATGAAATCATATCCCCGTATGACTTCATCAAAACGTATGTTCCAGCTTCGGGTTTAACCCCTTTTGGTGGATCTGCTAGGGTCCAAACCTTGTTTGTACCCATCGAGTCCATCTCGGATTTCATGCCTCAAGCCACTTGTCCGAATCGATGTCCGACATCGCTTCTCCGTACGTCTTTGGATCATTATCCAACTGACTGGTCAGACCCAGAAATCCATACCTATCAGGTGCATGGGATACTCTGGCCGATCTACGGAGGACTGGAACAATATCAGTGGGAACTTCAGGCTCAGATGTCACTGCCGCCTCTTGGGGTTCCTCACTTGATTCCTCAAGGAGCACCTCATCGCGTCGACTATCCGATGGAAAACCTTTTTTCCAAGAACACTAGCGTTTCGCGAGACAAAAAAACCTTTTGCTCGGAGGGATCATAGAAATAATACCCCGCAGTTTCTTTCGGATAGCCGATGAACCTGCATAAACTAGACCTCGAGTCCAGTTTATCTCCCACTAATCTCTTGACATATGCGAGGCAACCCCACACTTTCAAGTATTTGTAGGGGGCAGGTTTGCCATGCCATATCTCATATGGCGTCTGGGATACCCTTTTAGATGGCGCCAAGTTCAAAACTTTGGCCGCCGTCTCAAGAGCGTATCCCCAGAAGGAAAGGGGTAGTTCGGTAAAACTCATCATGGATCGGACCATGTCCAACAAGGTCCGATTTCTCCTTTCAGACACACCATTAAGCTGCGGTGTTTCCAGGAGGGGTCCACTGAGAGAGAATCCCATTCTCTTTTAGATAATCAGTAAACTCACCACTCAAATACTCTCCACCTCGGTCCGATCGAAGGGCTTTGATCTTTCGACCGGTTTGGTTCTCTACTTCAAGTCTGTATTCCTTAAACCTTCCAAAGGCTTCAGACTTGTACCTCATCAGGTAAACATAACCATACCGTGAGTGATTATCGGTAAAGGTTATGAAGTACGAGTACCCACCTCTAGCCTGAGTATTTAGTGGACCACAGACATCTGTATGGATCAAATCCAACAGACCACTGGCTAGCGTACTTTGTCCAACAAAGGGTTTCTTGGTCATCTTTCCCTTTAGACAGGATTCGCAGGTCGGTAGGTTGTGCAAATCGTCTATTTCTAAACTCTTTGAGTCCACCAACCTTCTTATCCTATCTTTAGAGATATGACCTAACCTCGCATGCCATATCTTGTGCGTTATTATGATCATCACGTTTTCGTTTGTGTTCTGCAGTCATAATCCAATTAGACTGTTGAAGTATGTACAGACCGTTGACCAATGTACCAAGCAAATGAGAAATACCATCTTTGATAATGAAAAAACCGTTTTTATTGATGGTAAAATTCATATCCCTCCTTATCAAGGACCGGGATGGAAACAATGTTTTTAATCATGCTAGGTACATAGAAACAGTCGTTCAGTACAATCCTAACATAACTACTAATGGCTAACTCTAGTGATCCTACGGCCTCCGCAGCAACGGCCTTGCCATCGCCTAGCCTTACGATCATCTCATCCTTGGTTAGCCTTCTGCTTCTTTGCAGTGCCTGCAAATCATTGCAGATGTGAGCACCACACCCGGTATCCAATACCCATGAAGCAGAATTAGTAATCATATTAACTTCAACCACAAACACACCTGGGTTGGAGAGGAGTTGTGGGCACTCCCTCTTCCAATGCCCTTTCCCTTGGAAATGCATGCAGACATCATTTGCCTTGGACCGCTGAGAACCACGGGCCTTTCCTTTCGCTTTGCTCGGTCCAACCGGAGCAACAGGGACGCCCGGAGCGTGAGCAGGGGCCACAACCGTCTTCCCTTTGCCCTTCTTCCTCTTCCAGCATCCGACCCTCTTGCCATTCACCTTGGAGGTCGAAGCCTCTCCTATCAATACCGCCGGCGCCGACTTGTGGGTCGTTGCCTCGTATTGGACCAGCATGTTGATCAACTCATGAATAGACTTCTCAAGTCCGTTCATGTTGTAGTTTACAACAAACGGGTCATAGGATGGAGGAAGCGACTGGAGGATCACGTCAATGTACGTGTCATTGTTAAGCCCAGCTTTAAGGTCCTCGAGTTTCTCCACTAGGGAGAGCATCTTGACCCCATGACTCTGTACAGACGCTCCTTCAGCGAGCTTGGTGCCAAAGAATGCTTTTGTGGCGGCATATCTAATATGCCTATCCAGAACCGCATAAACCTCGTTCATGCGGAGCATTATGGCGGAGACGTTGTCCAGCCTCTCATACTGCTTCTGGATGTCGTTAGACATCGAAGCCAGTATGATACTGCGTACTTTCCGGTTGTCCTCATGCCATTTCTCGAACGTCAAACGTTCTTCAGGCGTGGACCCCTCCGGTAAGTTGCTCGGTGGCGGCTCGTCCAAGACGTAGCCTTGGTTCTCGAAACTGAGGACAATCCTCAGGTTTCTCAGCCAGTCCGAGTAGTTCGTTCCGTTGAATTTGTTAGTCTCAAGAATCATGGTTAACGGGTTTTTAGACATATCTACATTAATGAAAATGTAAAGCAGAAATTAGCAGATGATGGTAACATTATTGTTCAAGTTAAAGACTTGGTCTTTTAGTCTTTAACCCTCCCACTATTTATAACGAAAGTCCGCCACTCTCAAGCGGAGTTTCGGGAAACCATTTTCCTAGTGGGCTTGGGATCCACAAGCGTAATCTCCATGCCCCGCTTTTACGATTCACATGAAGAAGACCTCGTAGGAGATATCCAATATCATTCTCATCCAATGAGATTCCCAAGATATTTTGCCTCACCTATTCGCATGGTTCCGAGGACTCCAAGCGAACCATGTTACTCAGTGTTAGGCCCGACCCATCAACCAAATCATGCCTCAAACTGTCGCCCCCCACGACTCGTGAGACAGGGAAACAGCGAGCGCAGTCTTTTTGTTCACAACAATAGTGCAGCTTTCCCCTAGTCCAAGTGTGCCACGACTCGTGAGACCACACTTGGGTAGTGGTAGCTTCCTCACCACATTGCTGTGGATTGAAGGCTCGGACAGACCAAAATACCATTTTGATCCAAGTCCGTTCTGGGCCTAATATTTAATTTGGTCCAACCAAATGAGAGTTTGTGTATGACCGAGACCTCATCACATTATTGTGTTTTAGCATGCATAAATATCCAATATTTAAAGCGATAAATAAATACGCCGCATGCAGAAAACATAGCATACCCCTGTTAGGATGATCACAAGCTCAACCTATGCGACCCACTGAGCCCGCAGTGAGTCTATGGTCTGTCTAGGGTGGTCCTAAATTATTACAATAATAATAAACCCATTGTCATTCCAATGGACCTTGAAGTGCTTCTTGTTTCATGCCTTGATGCTCCTCCTTGAGGTCTCCGACTCTAATTGTTTGTTAAAATTGAAACCTCACCAATCCTATCTACTCTCATTACAACTTTGATTGTAATACATCGGTAATAAGGAAAACAGGCCTTAACATCATGAGGCTGAAAATACGGGAGATGATAGTCCCAAAAACAAGAGGCACGCAGGCCCCATCCAATAGAAAATAAATAAACATTCATTCATCCATACACAAGGTCTAGGGCTTTGTGATCATCCCATGTTGATTCCATCAACTCACATAACATAATTATTCCAAATAATCATGCATAAATAACCAATGGATATTCCAAATATCCAAGTGATGTCAAACATCACAAAAGCATAAATATATAAATAATATGCAAAATTCAAATTTTAAATTTAATGGACATTTTACACAATGCATCCAATGCATATATTAATCCCAAATTAATTAAGCAAATTTAATTCAAGGAATAATCCAATTATCCCAAAATCAAAAATGCAAAATTAATATATTTTCAGAATATTGTGCAGAAAATACAGAAAATCGAATTTTCCGAAAAAAAGTCAAAAAACGGCCCAGCCGTTGTGCTGGCCGGCCGCCCGCGCGCACAGGGCAGCGCGCGCGCTGTGCCGCGCGCTGGCCCTCGGCCAGCAGCGGCCGGCTGCGCACAGCGCGCGCGCGCGCCCCTGCGCGCGCTGGCCGAAGCCCAGCGCGCGCAGGCGCCCGCCTGCGCGCGGCCACTGCCGGCCCGACCAAATAATTTTTTTTTTTTTTTTTTTGTTTTTCAAAACTGTTTCAGCACAATAAAATTAATATTATTTCTGAAAATAAGCATGCAATTTTAGATCCAATCTAACAAAATTAAGCATGCCAAAAGTCCATTAAATCCAAACAATTGAATCATCATATTATTCACATATTTATGTAATCTAACATGCCAATAAAGCCGTTTAAAAGCAAGTAGATCATGCCAAACACATAGATCTATGCCCCTTACATCGAACCGGGCTCTGATACCACTTGAAGGACAAGCGGATCCGCCGGGAGCGCGAGCGGAAGCGAGAAAGGCGAGATAAGTGCGTAAATTTAAATCAAATTCAAAATACGCGAATCCCAACGGGTGTACCCTTGGGTGCTCAACCGGGCATTCAATATAGGATGTGTAAATATTAAAACATATATTTAAACACATAGGGCATAGATATATAAATGGAATCAATCAAAGCGTAATAAACCGTTACCTTTGATTGTTTAGCGTATGCTCCCGGCTACTAGCGTTGTTCCTTCTCCGGAATGCTCACGAAATCCAAACGTATGGATTCTCCAAAGGTGATCCACACCACACCGGAAGAAACACACGTTCTTCTTGCTAGAAAAGAACGGGTTTAGGAAGGAATCGGTTTTAGAGAAGAACACTATGAATTAGTGTTCTCTTAAACTTACTTTGTTCTTCTTCTTGATTCAAAATCAAGTGAAGAACACAAGTGTAAGAGAGGGAGGAAGCACGAAAATTGAGAGAGAGGAGAGGATTTTTGTCTTCTCTTTTTCCTAGAAAAAGATGAATAATGAATCACTTATGCTAGGGTTTTATCGTAATCCAATTACGACGAACCCAATATTAAATCCAATTTAATGTCCACTTAAATTATTCCCGTTGATCTTTTAATCCAATTAAAAGATCCAACGTCTCAACATCTCAACTTTCC
The DNA here is from genome assembly GCA_034509735.1 of Sesamum alatum. NCBI lineage: Eukaryota > Viridiplantae > Streptophyta > Magnoliopsida > Lamiales > Pedaliaceae > Sesamum > Sesamum alatum. The sequence goes on from JACGWO010000001.1 coordinate 37,784,063, forward strand.
ATATTTAATCGAAAATCCAATTTACCGATTAAATGAATGCCCGATACAATATCGGCCCGTCCATCCAATGGACTTTCCCTTAAGTAATCCAATTACTTATTTTATCCTTCGAGATTGACTCCAAGTCGATCTCTCAACCTCCTCGGTGATTTGTGTGTGACCCTTTAGGTTCACCCTCAGCTAGACTTGGGCCCGTGTCCCACAAGGGCCCGTTACCATAGGTGGCCGTCTAGCAACGGTACATGGCACTAGAGACTAGGTGAATTGGCGTGAACATTTAGGCGCCGATTCCGTACGGGTACGATCCTTCCGTCTATCGTCTCCCGGCCTTAGTCTAGGGTATGGAATTGGGCGTCGGTTCCCATCCTTGACTAGGCATCTATGCTTAATACTCGAGACCACGTATGCCTCATTGCGTCGACACAGGGAACCATTCCCTGTTCGACCAACCACTGTGGCCACAGCTTCAAACAGCATGAACGTGTCTCCGAGTGCATAGGAGATACCTCTGTCACATACTGACAGGGGACGGATCCTCTTCTTGGAATCCACCGTCCTCGCTACACATTCTGACTGCACTGGACAAGGCTTATGATAATCATCTTACAGAATGATTACCTCTCGCCAGATCCAAGATACAGCCGTCCTGTGCACGTGACTGCCATGATTCCTCAAGTCTGAGGATTACTCCCGTACTATCGGAACCGGGGAAAACCAATCATACCGACCAAGCCTCCAAGGCTTCCATATGATGATCCCCGCGAGTCAGTCCAGTCGGCTCGACCCCAGTCGACCAACCCATCAAGATCGTGTAGGCGTCCCACGCCTGTCGCCGATGAAACACGGCACTCATCCAATGAACACGACTCTTGACGCAAGTCTCAATAGGACTCTCGATGCCCTGTCTCGAGGTCCTCGACTTGGAACGTTTCAGACCCAACTCTTAATCAGTTGGTTTCATGACCACCATCCAATGCGTGGCCCAACTGCACGAGTTGCTATCCATGGTCTGTGGGCTTTGTTGCGATATAAGTTAAACACCATTTTAACAAATGTAAGATGAGCGCAACAAAGAAGGTACCATTGGTGACGAACACTCATCTTATTCATCACATAATAATATTACATTCACATCAAGTTGTCGGATAGGTTACAAATTGCCAAACCTATTGGCTTTCTGGTCACCTATTCCAACACCATAGACTTTCAGAGTCTAAACCATCTCAGAGCGTAGAGTAGACATCACCGTCATATACTGACAGGAACAAATCCTATCTTGGAATCCATCGTCCTCGCTTCATACTCCAACTGCACTGGACAAGGCTTTATACTGACCATCTGACAGAATGATCACCTCTCGCCAGATCCAAGATCCAGTCTTCATATGCACGTGACTGCCATGATTCCTCAAGTCCGAGGACTAATCCCCTATTATTGGAATCGAGGATTCCAGTCATACCGACCAAGCCTCCAAAGCTTCCATATGACGATTCCCGCGAGTCATCAGTCAGTACCACCTTGTCACCTAACCTACTAAAATTGCATAGATGTGAAAGAATATGTGGATCGTCCTGGAAAATTGCGCGAATGCGGAAGCGCGATATAAAATAAAATACAAAAATTTAAAGCATGCTTTAATCAAATTAAAGAACACGCTCAAGGGGTGTACCCTTGAGATTCCCAGGTGTTCGGTGTATCTCATGAGTAAACAACATGTAAATGAACATGGAGGCCATAGGGTAGAAAATTAAAGAGGACGAAAATATTAAACGAGACCTACCCGTTGTCGTTTTCGTCTTCAACAGCTACACGCGTTGTTCGCCATTTTGCACCGAGATCTCGTTCTTGAGACGCTCCAAATCGTGACACACGATCCACCCACGTATCTTGCACGTCGTGCTAGCAACGAACAAGTGTATATTTTGGAGTGGATGAAATCAACAACACATTATGAATTAACGGTATTGATTCATCTAAGTTCTAATGTTCCAAGAACAAGAGAACTAGAAAAGAATTTCTTGGAGAGAGTGGAGAGAGAGGGTGGACGAGAGAGAGGGGAGAGAGAGCCGAAAATGAGTGTGTGTTGTGTGTGTGTTGGAATTTCATCATCCTTCAAAAGGTGCAAGGCTAGGGGTTTATATAGAGGAAGAGTTTAATCCTCTTTAAACTCCACCTCTTTAGAAGCTTAATTTGACTACGATTTTGACCTAGTCAAAGTCCTAGTCAAGTAGAATTTGACCTTGTCAAATTCAATCCTAGCCTTTGATCTCTCCCTTAAATCTCAACCATTAATTTAATTTAATGGAATATTTAAATCCTATTAAATATTCCAAAAGGCCAAATAAATATAATAAATAAATATTAATATTTATTCTAGGCCCATTAAATTAATTCCCTTAATAAATCCTATTTATTAAGTTAATTCCCTTTATCAAATAGAAGGAATTAATTTCTCCAAGAAAATAGAGGAACCGATTAAATCCAATTTAATCATTCCTTTACTCCAATATTTTAATTCCAAATTAAGTACTAAGTGTGTGTAGATAGTGTGTGACTCTTTAGGTTCACCATTCAGCTAGACTTGGTCGGATTCATAGAATCCGCCCGTTACCATGGGTGGCCATCTAGCAACGGTCCATGGCACTAGAGACTAGGTGAAATATTCGGGGATGAACATTTAGGCTCTAACAGTACACTTGTCCTTCTGTCTTCGGTCTCATCACTTAGAGTTTAGGGCACGGAAAATGCAGGTACTCATTTTGGACCTAAGTGTCGGTCTGTCCTTACTAAACGCCGCAAGGGAAACCTTCCCTTCTGTTCAGTTACTGTGGCCACAGATTTTAGGGACAAGACACAGAGCATACATGAGACTCAACTGCCAATGCCTTTTGACAGGAGACAGATCCTTTCTTGGAAACTACTGTCACTCTGTACACCCGAGCTGCACTAGACACGGCTTATGACTACTCAAGAGAATTTTGGCAATCTCTTGTTAGAATAGGTGACCATGTAAGCCAATTTTGACAGGAATATGTAACCTATGTCTAGACAATTCTTTGGTATTTGATAAAATATTTATGAATAAAGAAGTGAAAAATTCATATGGCAATACTTTGTTTACGTTCACTTATATCTGTATTTACATTTCTGTTCACTACGCAAACAAAGCCCACGGACTGAGTAACGATTTCGGGGACTGGGACTACACTTGGAGGTAGGTCCATGAAATCAGTCTCACCGAATCAGTCCGGAAATCTCCAAGTCAAGGAATCCCGAAACTGGGTATCGGGATTCCCTTTGAGACTTGCACTAAGCATTTGCTGTCGTGTTTCATCGACGAGTGATGAAGGTCGTCTAAGCAGTGTTAGTGGTCAGCATGCTAGGAAGCAGCTGACTGAGGTGACTCGCGGGAACCGTCTTACGGAGGACCTTGAGTATGGTCAGCAAGGTATGACGTGTATTCCCGGTTCCAACGGTACAGGCCAAGTCCTTTGACTTGAGGAACTGCTGAGTTTACCTGTGAATCAGGTCTGTATCTTAGATATGGTGAGAGATTGCCAAAATACGCTTGAGTAGTCATAAGCCATGTCTAGTGCAGCTCGGGTGCACAAAGTGACACTAGTTTCCAAGAAAGGATCTGTCTCCTGTCAAAAGGTATTGACAATTGAATCTCATGTATGCTCTGTGTCTTGTCCCTGAAATCTGTGGCCACAGTGACTGAACAGAAGGGGAAAGGTTTCCCTTGCGGCGTTTAGTAAGGACAGACCGACACTTAGGTCCAAAATGGGTACCAGCTTTTTTCCGTGCCCTAGACTCTAAGTGATGAGACCGAAGACAGAAGGACAAGTGTACTGTTAGAGACTAAATGTTCATCCCCGAATATTTCACCTAGTCTCTAGTGCCATTGACCGTTGCTAGATGGCCACCCATGGTAACGGGCGGATTCTAGGAATCCGACCAAGTCTAGCTGAATGGTGAACCTAAAGAGTCACACACTATCCACACACACTTAGTATTTAATTTGGAATTAAATATTGGAGTAAAGGAATGATTAAATTAGATTTAATCAGGTCCTACATTTTCTTGGAGAAATTAATTCCTTCTATTTGATAAAGGGAATTAAATTAATAAATAGGATTTATTAAAAGGGTTGATTTAATGGGCTTAGAATAAATAATAATATTTATTTATTATATTTATTCTTTTAGCCTTTTGGAATATTTAATAGGATTTAAATATTCCATTAAATTGAAATCAACGGTTGAGATGGAAAGGGGAGATGGAAGGCTAGGATTCGTTTGACTAGGTCAAACACTAGTTTGACTAGGACTTTGACTAGGTCAAAATTCTAGTCAAATTAGAGTTCTTAGAGTTGGAGTTTAAAGAGGATTAAACTCCTCCTCTATATAAACCTCTAGCTTCCAACAATTGTAGGATGATGATTCTTGAAAACACACACAACACACACTCTCCCCTTCCTCCTACCTCTCGTCCGCCCCTCTCTCTTTCTCCAACAAGAAAGTATTTTTCTTAGTTCTTTTTGTTCTTGGAACATTAAGAACTTAGACGAACCAATACCGTTAATTGATAACGTGTTATTGATTCGTCCACTCCAAAAATTATACACTTGTTCGTTGCTAGCACGACGTGCAAAATACGTGGGTGGATCGTGTGTCACGATTTGGAGGGTCTCAAGAACGAAATCTCGGTGCAAAACGGGGAACAACGCGAGTAGCCGTTGAAGACGAAAACGACAATGGGTAGGTCTCGTTTTATCTTTTCGTCCCTCTTTAATTTTCAACTCTATGGCCTCCATGATTTCTTTATTTGCTTTATGATCATGAGATACACCGAACGCCCAGGAACCTCAAGGGCACACCCCTTTGAGCGTGTTCTTTTAAATTAAAAGCATGCATTTTTATTTTTGTATGTTTATTTTATCGCGCTTCCGCATTCGCGCAATTCCCGGGACGATCCACCGATTTCTTTCATCTCTCACCATATCTAAGATACAGACCTGATGTACAGGTAAACTCTGCAGTTCCTCAAGTCAAAGGACTTGACCTGTACCGTTGGAACCGGGAACTCATGTCATACCTTGCTGACCATACTCAAGGTCCCTCCGTAAGACGGTTTCCCGCGAGTCACCTCAGTCAGCTGCTTCCTAGCATGCTGACCCACTAACACTGCTTAGACGACCTTCGTCACCCGTCGATGAAATACGACAGCAAATGCTTAGTGCAAGTCTCAAAGGGAATCCCGGTACCCATTTTTCGAGATTCCTTGACTTCGAGATTTTCGGACTGATTCGGCAAGACTGATTTCATGGACCTACCTCCAAGCGTAGTCCCAGTCTCTGAAATCGATTCTCAGTCTGTGGGCTTTGTTTGCGTAGTGAACAGATATGTAATAGCAGATATAAGTGAACGTAAACAAACTGTTGCCATATGAATCTTCACTTCTTTATTCATAAATGTTTTATCAAACACCTGAAATTGTCTAGACATAGGTTACATATTCCTGCCAAAATTGGCTTACATGGTCACCTATTCTAACAAGATGATCTTCGTTTGTCGACGATGAAACTTGCCACTCACCCAGTGAATGCAATACTTAGTGCAAGTCTCAATAGGATACTCGATGCCCAGTCTCGAGGTCCTTGACTTAGAATGTTTCAGACCAACCCTTAGAAGTTGGTTTGATAGCCGCCATCCAATGCGCAAAACCCAACTACATGGGTTATCCAATTGGTCTGTGGGCATTTGTTGTCATGTTGAAACACCAGTCAACGTTAGTAGTAAGCACAACAAACACAGTGCCTGTGATGAATACTTACTCTATTCATTGGGATAATATTGTATTAATTAAGATTGACGAATAGTTCCCAAAACCGCCAATCCAATTGGCTTTCTGGTCACCTATTCTAATAATAAAAACGTGTGAAATAAAAGAATTTAATTCGCGTTCAAGGGTGTACCCTTGAACGTTCCGGGCTATCGGTGTATAAACGTAAAATATAATCATATAAAAATAAACAAGCATTCGTGGCTATAGAATAAAAAAAACCGAGAGCATAAATGTTAACCAGAATGCCTTTCTCAATTTTGTATTTCAATTGGTTGCATGCGTTGATTCCTCCCAACGTTCATCCATGCGAGGTCCCAACGTAAAGACCCTCTAAAGTCATCCACACCACACCGAGAGAGATCTTGTTTTTCTTGCTAGAGAAAAACGGATCTAGGGGATGAAATCCAAGAAGGGATTACACTATCAAATTAGTGTTCCTTCTTGATCTTACTTGTTCTTCAATTGATCCTAGATGAATGAAGCAACAAAGAGGATTTAGAGAGTAGAGAGAGAGGGGAGAGAGTGTTCATCTTTTTTCTAGAAAAAGATGAATAATAAAACTCTTGTATTTGATGATAGTCTATACACATATATATACTTTATTAATGTGATTATTGGAATGTGTCTAGGTTCATCCAAGGATGTCTTGATACATTCCAATCAATCCCCATTAATCATCAATCAAGCCTACCATTTCATAAGGTATTATTTAGTCATACCAAGTGAAAGATGAAGGACAAGCGGATACGCCCGGAGCGCGAGCGGAAGCGAGAAAGCCGAGAAATGTGCGTAAATTTAAATCAAATTCAAAAATACGCGAATCCCAAGGGGTGTACCCTTGGGTGCTCAACCGGGCGTTCGATGTAGGATGTGTAAATATTAAAACATATATTTAAACACATAGGGCATAGATACATAAATGAAATCAATCAAAGCGTAATAAACCGTTACCTTTGATTGTTTAGCGTATGCTCCCGGCTACTAGCGTTGTTCCTTCTCCGGAATGCTCACGAAATCCAAATGTATGGATTCTCCAAAGGTGATCCACACCACACCGGAAGAAACACACGTTCTTCTTGCTAGAAAAGAACGGGTTTAGGAAGGAATTGGTTTAAGAGAAGAAACACTATGAATTAGTGTTCTCTTAAACTTACTTTGTTCTTCTTCTTGATTCAAAATCAAGTGAAGAACACAAGTGCAAGAGAGGGAGAGAGCACGAAAATTGAGAGAGAGGAGAGGATTTTTTTCTTTCTCTTTTTCCTAGAAAAAGATGAATTATGAATCACTTATGCTAGGTGTTGTATATTCTAATATATATACATAATTAATGTGATTATTGGAATGTGTCTAGGTTCATCCAAGGATGTCTAGATTCATTCCAATCAATCACCATCAATTCTTCAATCAAGCCTACCAAAATTTATGGTATGATCAAATCATACCAAAAGGGAAGAGCTTGATTGGAGTTGATTTGTCTCTTTCCAAAAGAGACAAGTCAACATACCACCTAGCATGAAACATGGCTGATTTTGCTTCCTCCAAGGGAGCATGTCGGCTATGTTTAATTAAGGGAAGAAGTCCAACTTCTTCCTATTCCAAATTAGGAATTATTTCTCCTCTCGGGTATAATTTAACGGACCGGTTTTATCGTAATCCAATTACGACGAACCCAATATTAAATCCAATTTAATGTCCACTTAAATCATTCCCGTTGATCTTTTAATCCAATTAAAAGATCCAACGTCTCAACATCTCAACTTTCCATATTTAATCGAAAATCCAATTTACCGATTAAATGAAAGCCCGATACAATATCGGCCCATTCATCCAATGGACTTTCCCTTAAGTAATCCAATTACTTATTTTATCCTTTGAGATTGACTCCAAGTTGATCTCTCAACCTCCTCGGTGATTTGTGTGTGACCCTTTAGGTTCACCCTCAGCTAGACTTGGGCCCGTGTCCCACAAGGGCCCGTTACCATGGGTGGCCGTCTAGCAACGGTCCATGGCACTAGAGACTAGGTGAATTGGCGTGAACATTTTAGGCGCCGATTCCGTACGGGTACGATCCTTCCGTCTACCGTCTCCCGGCCTTAGTCTAGGGTATGGAATTGGGCGTCGGTTCCCATCCTTGACTAGGCATCTATGCTTAATACTCGAGACCACGTATGCTTCATTGCGTCGACACAGGAAACCATTCCCTGTTCGACCAACCACTGTGGCCACATCTTCAAACAGCATGAACGTGTCTCCGAGTGCATAGGAGATACCTCTGTCACATACTGACAGGGGACGGATCCTCTTCTTGGAATCCACCGTCCTCGCTACACATTCCGACTGCACTGGATAAGGCTTATAATGATCATCTTACAGAATGATCACCTCTCGCCAGATCCAAGATACAGCCGTCCTGTGCACGTGACTGCCATGATTCCTCAAGTCTGAGGATTACTCCCGTACTATCGGAACCGGGGAATCCAATCATACCGACCAAGCCTCCAAGGCTTCCATATGATGATCCCCGCGAGTCAGTCCAGTCGGCTCGACCCCAGTCGACCAACCCATCAAGATCGTGTAGGCGTCCCACGCCTGTCGCCGATGAAACACGGCACTCATCCAATGAACACGACTCTTGACGCAAGTCTCAATAGGACTCTCGATGCCCTGTCTCGAGGTGCTCGACTTGGAACGTTTCAGACCCAACTCTTAATCAGTTGGTTTCATGACCACCATCCAATGCGTGGCCCAACTGCACGAGTTGTTATCCATGGTCTGTGGGCTTTGTTGCGATATAAGTTAAACACCGTTTTAACAAATGTAAAGTGAGCACAACAAAGTAGGTACCAATAGTGACGAACACTCACTTTATTCATCACATAATAATATTACAATTACATCAAGTTGTCGGATAGGTTACAAATTGCCAAACCTATTGGCTTTCTGGTCACCTATTCCAACAAAAGAGGCTTGATTGGAATTGATTTGTCTCTTTCCAAAAGACACAAGTCAACTTGACATCAAAGGCCTTCATGGCCAATTTTAGTACTTCCAAAAGAAGTAATTTTTGGTCATCCACTTTTAGAAGAAGTCCAACTTCTTCTAATTCCAAAAGTGGAATTCACACCTCTCTTGGGCCAAGATTTAATGGACCGAATTTTATTGTAATCCAATTACAATAAACCCAAGAAATAAATCCTATTTAATTCATGGTCCAATTAAATAATTTGCATTGATCTTTTAATCCAATTAAAAGATCCAAGCATCGATTCTCTACTTAATTGATAAATTCCATTTATCGATATAACAAGGGCCCGATACAATATCGGCCCGTCCATCTAATGGACAATCCCACAAGTAATCCAATTACTTATCATCCTCTGAAATTGACGCCAAGTCAATTCCTTCACCTCCTCGGTGATTTTTGTGTGACCCTTTAGGTTCACCCTCAGCTAGACTTGGGCTCGTGTCCAACAGGAGCCCATCACCATGGGTGGCCGTCTAGCAACGGTCCATGGCATAGAGACTAGGTGAATGTTGGAGTGAACATGTAGGCGTCGATTCAGTACGGTTACGATCCTACTGTTGATCGTCTCCCGGCCTTAGTCTAGGGTATGGAATTAAGCATCGGTTCTCATCCTTGACTAGGCGTCAATGCTTAATACTCGAGATGCGTTTACTCTATCGATCGACGTATGAAACCCTTTCCTACTCAATCAATTGTTATGGTCATAGACTTTAGAGTCTAAACCATCTCAAAGCGCATAGGAGACATCACTGTCGTATGCTGAAGGGGAACAGATGCTATCTTGGAATCCACTGTCCTCGCTACATACTCCAACTGCACTGGACAAGGCTTATAATGACCATCTTACAGAATGATCACCTCTCGCCAGATGCAAGATATAGTCTTCGTATGCACGTGACTGCCATATCGGACTCGGGAATTCCTGTCATACCGACCAAGCCTCTAAGACTTCCATATGACGATTTTCGCGAGTTAAATCAGCCAGTCGACCACCTTGTCAACTAACCCACTAAAATTGCATAGATGACCTTCATATGTCACCGATGAAACTTGGCACTGACCCAGTGAATACAACACTTAGTGAAAGTCTCGTTAGGACACTCGATGCCCAGTCTAGAGGTCCTTGACTTGGAACGTTTCTGACCAACCCTCAGAAGTTGGTTTCATAGCCGCCATCCAATGCGCAGCCTAACTACATGGGTTATCCAATTGGTCTGTGGGCATTTATTGTGACGTTGAAACGTCGTTCAACGTTAGTAGTAAGCACAACAAACACAGTGCCAGTGATGAATACTTACTCTATTGATCAGGATAATATTGTTGTAATAAAGATTGACGAATAGTTCCCAAAATCACCAATCCAATTGGCTTTTTGTCACCTATTCTAACACATGGATCGTTGCTAGACGGCCACCCCTGGTAATGGGCTCCTGTTGGACACGGACCCAAGTCTAGCTGAGGGTGAACTTAAAGGATCACACATAAATCACCGAGGAGGTGGAGAAATAGACTTAGAGTCAATTACAGACGATAATGAGTAATTGGATTACTTAGGGGATTGTCTATTGGATGGACTGGACAATATTATATCGGACCCTCATTTTAATTAGTAAATGAGATTTATCGGTTAATGTACAGAATTGAAAAATTAGATCTTTTAGTTGGACAAAGCACGCTAGCCAACAGTCTGTTGGATTTGATCAATACGGACGTCTGTAGTCCATTGAATACTCAGGCTAAAGGTAGGTACTCGTAGTTCATAACCTTTACCAATGATCACTCACGGTATAGTTATGTTTACCTGATGAGGTACAACTCTGAAGCCTTTGGAAGGTTTAAGGAATACAGACTTGAAGTAGAGAACCAAACTAGTCGTAAGATCATAGTCGTTCAGTCGTACCGAGGTGGAGAGTATTTAAGTGGCGATTTCACTGATTTTCTAAAAGAGAATTTAATTCTTGCTCAGTGGACTCCTCCTAGAACACTGTAGTTGAATGGTGTGTCTGAAAGGAGGAATCGGACCTTGTTGGACATGGTCCGATCCATGATGAGTTTTACTGAACTCCCCTTGTCCTTCTGGGGATATGCTCTTGAGACGACCACCAAACTTTTGAACTTGGCGCCATCTAAGAAGATATCCCAGACACCATATGAGATATGGCATGACAAGTCTGCCTCCTACAAATACTTTACAGTTTGGGGTTACCCCGTATATTGAAGGACAAGCGGATCCGTCCGGGAGCGCGAGCGGAAGCGAGAAAGCGTAAATGCAATACGTAATTTAAAATTAAATTACATATAAGGCGAAATCCCAAAGGGTGTACCCTTGGGTGCTCAACCGGGCGTTTGATGTAGGATATGTTAAAGTTAAAAGGCACACTTATAACATATAGGGCATTGATGAAAAAGAAAGTTAAGATCTACTAAAGTGTAATAATCGTTACCTTGTAGATTTGACGTGTGCTCGGCTATTAGCATTGTTCCCTTTTTCCGGAATGCTCACAAATCCAAACGTATGGATTCTCCAAAGGTGATCCACACCACACCGGAAGAAACTCACGTTCTCCTTTCTAGAAGAGAACGGGTTTAAGAAGGAATCGGTTTAGGAGAAGAACACTATGGATTAGTGTTCTCTTAAACCTACTTTGTACTTCTTCTTGATTCAAAATCAAGTGAAGAGCACAAGTGAGAAAGGAGGGGAGATGGCCGTGTGAGAGAGAGAGAGAGAGAGAGAGAGGAGAGGCCGATTTCTTCTTCTTTTTTTTCTTCAAAAAGATGAATTATGATTTACATGTGCGAGGTGTTGTATATACTCATATATATACATACTTAATGTGATTATTGGAATGTGTCTAGGTTCATCCAAGGATGTCTAGATACATTCCAATCAATCACCATTAATTCTTCAATCAAGCCTACCAAAATTTATGGTATCATCAAATCATACCAAAAGGGAAGGACTTGATTGGAGTTGATTTGTCTCTTTCCAAAAGAGACATGTCAACATACCACCTTGCATGAAACATGGGTGATTTTGCTTCCTCCATGGGAGAATTTTGGCCATGTCCAATTATGGGAAGAAGTCCAACTTCTTCCTATTCCAAAATAGGAATTATTTCTCCTCTCGGGTCAAATTTAACGAACCGGGTTTCATCGTAATCCAATTACGACGAACCTAACATTAAAATCCAATTTAATGTCCACTTAAATCGTTCCCGTTGATCTTTTAATCCAATTAAAAGATCCAACGTCTCAACGTCTCAATTTTTCATATTTAGTCGAAAATTCAATTTATCGATTAAACGAAAGCCCGATATAATATCGGCCCGTCCATCCAATGGACTTTCCCTCAAGTAATCCAATTACTTATTTATCCTTCAAGATTGACTCCAAGTCAATCTCTTAACCTCCTCAGTGATTTGTGTGTGACCCTTTAGGTTCACCCTCAACTAGACTTGGGCCGGTGTCCCACAAGGGCCCGTTACCATGGGTGGTCGTCTAGCAACGGTTCATGGCACTAGAGACTAGGTGAATTAGTGTGAACATTTAGGCACCGATTCCGTATAGGTACGGTCCTTCCGTCTACCGTCTCCCTGCCTTAGTCTAGGGTATGGAATTGGGCGTCAGTTCCCATCCTTGACTAGGTATCTATACTTAGTACTCGAGGCTACGTATGATTCATTGCATCGACACAGGAAACCATTCCCTGTTCGACCAACCACTGTGGCCACAGCTTTAAGCAGCATGAACGTGTCTTCGAGTGCATAGGAGATACCTCTGTCACATACTGACAGGGGACGGATCCTCTTCCTGGAATCCACCGTCCTCGCTACATATTCCGACTGCACTGGACAAGGCTTGTAATGATCATCTTACAAAATGATCACCTCTCGCCAGATCCAAGATACAGTCGTCCTGTGCACGCGACTGCCATGATCCCTCAAGTCTGAGGACTACTCCCGTACTATCGGAACCAGGGAAATCCAATCATACCGACCAAGCCTCCAAGGCTTCCATATGATGATCCCCGCGAGTCAGTCCAGTCGGCTCGACCCCAGTCGACCAACCCATCAAGATCGTGTAGGCGTCCCACGTCTGTCGCTGATGAAACACGTCACTCATCCAATGAACACAACTCTTGATGCAAGTCTCAATAGGACTCTCGATGCCCTGTCTCGAGGTCCTCGACTTGGATTGTTTCAGACCCAACTTAAATCAGTTGGTTTCATGACCACCATCCAATGCGTAGCCCAACTGCATGAGTTTTTAACTGTGGTCTGTGGGCTTGGTTGCGATATAAGTAAAACACCGTTTTAACAAATGTCAAATGAGCGCAACAAAGAGAGTACCATAAAGTGATGAATACTCATTCTATTCATCACGTAATAATGTTACATTTACATCGAGTTGTATAACAGGTTACAAATCACCAAACCTATTGGCTTTCTTGTCACCTATTCTAACAATCTCTCACTTGACCTAAAGCCAATCACCCAATGACCTCAAACCCATCTTATCCAGATGCTGAGTATGGGCAACTTGCGACACGGGCTTAGTAAGTGGATCTGCTATGTTTTCTGTGGAGCTGACTCGGTCCATCCGAACGCGTCACCCCTGCTAACCATCTCTCTGAGCAGATGGTAGCATCTGAGAATATGCTTAGATCGGTGATGAGATCTCGGTTCCTTTGCTTGCACTATAGCCCCGTTGTTATCGCAGAAGATAACCACTGGCTCAGCGATGCTAGGTACTACACTCAACTCTTGGATATAGCTCTTCATCCAAACTGCCTCCTTAGGAACTTCCGAAGCTGCTATGTATTCAGACTCTGTGGTGGAGTCCGCCGTGGTAGCCTGCTTGGAACTCTTCCATGAAACCACGCCACCATTAAGTCTAAACACATAACCAAAACTGAGACTTGGCATCCTCGTCATCCGACTGGAAGCTAGCGTCGCTATAGCCTTGCAGTATCAACTCTCCACCGCCATAGATCAAGAACATGTCCTTAGTCCTTTTTAGGTACTTCAGGATAGTATTGACTGCACTGCAGTGTGCCTCCCGGCACATGACTGATATCGGCTAGTTACGCTCAAAGCGAAAGCCACATCAGGCCTAGTGCACTAAACATCATACTGTATGCTGCCTATGGCTGAAGCATAGGGGATGTCCAACATCCGTTTAAGCTCCTCATCAGTCTTAGGAGACTGCTTCTTGGATAACTTAATTCCATGCCTCATAGGAAGGAATCCTCGTTTTAAGTTCTTCATCTTGAATCTCTTCAAGACTTTCTCAATATATGAGGATTGGGCCATTCCTAACATCCTTCTAGATCTATCCCTGTAGATCTTGATGCCAAGGATGTAGGATGCCTCGCCCACATAAAGCACTAGAAACGCAACTGAGCTCCCACTGATCTTCCTGTATATACAAGGATCGGACTCGTTCTTGATGAAATCATATCCCCGTATGCCTTCATCAAAACATATCATTCCCAATGACCAAGATGTCATCCACATAAAGCACTAGAAATGCAACTGAGCTCCCACTGATCTTCTTGTATATACAAGGATCGGACTCGTTCTTGATGACATCATATCCCCGTAGGACTTCATCAAAACGTATGTTCCAGCTTCGGGAAGCTTGTTTGAGGCCATAGATGGACCTTTGGAGACGGCAGACCTTCTGCTCTTCTCCAACAGTTGTGAAACCTTCCGGCTGATCCATATAGATCTCTTCCTCTACGAAACCGTTCACGAAAGCCGTTTTCACGTCCATCTGCGATATTTCATAGTCATACCATGCTGCTATGGCAAGCAGTATCCGAATGGACTTGGCCATTGCTATAGGCAAGTAGGTTTCCTCAAAATCGACCCCGGGTCGTTGAGTGTACCTTTCGCCACAAGCCTGGCTTGGAAGGTTGTAACCTCCCCGTCAGCTCCAAGCTTATGTTTGTAGACCCATTTACACCCTAGGGTTTTACCCCTTTGGGTGGATCTACTAGGGTCCAAACCTGATTTGTACCCATCGAGTCCATCTCGGATTTCATGGCCTCAAGCCACTTATCTGAATCGATGTCCAACATCGCTTCTCCATACGTCTTTGGATCATTATCCAACTGAACGGTCAGGCCCAAAAATCCATACCTATTAGGTGCATGGGATACTCTGGCCGACCTACAGAGGACTGGAACATTATCAGTGGGAACTACTGACTCAGATGTCACTGCTACCTCATGGGGTACCTCACTTGATTCCTCAAGGAGTACCTCATCGCGTCGACTATCCGATGGAAAACCCTTTTCCAAGAACACTGCGTTTCGCGAGACAAAAACCTTTTGCTCGGAGGGATCATAGAAATAAAACCCCGCTGTTTCTTTTGGATAGCCAATGAACCTGCATAAACTAGAGCTCGAGTCCAATTTATCTCCCACTAATCCCTTGACATATGCGGGGCAACCCCACACTCTCAAGTATTTGTAGGAGGTAGGCTTGCCATGCCATATCTCATATGGCGTCTGGGATATCTTCTTAGATGGCGCCAAGTTCAAAACTTTGACCGTCGTCTCAAGAGGGTATCCCCAGAAGGAAAGGGGGAGTTCGGTAAAACTCATCATGGATCGGACCATGTCCAACAAGGTCCGATTCCTCCTTTCAGACACACCATTAAGCTGTGGTGTTCCACGAGGGGTCCACTGAGAGAGAATCATAATCAGTAAACTCACCACTTAAATACTCTCCACCTCGGTCCGACTGAAGGGCTTTGATCTTTTGACCGGTTTGGTTCTCTACTTCAAGTCTGTATTCCTTAAACCTTCCAAAGGCTTCAGACTTATACCTTATCAGGTAAACATAACCATATCGTGAGTGATCATCGGTAAAGGTTATGAAGTACGAATACCGACCTCTAGCCTGAGTATTTAATGGGCCACAGACATCTGTATGGATCAAATCCAACAGACCATTGGCTAGCGTACTTTGTCTAACAAAGGTTTTCTCGGTCATCTCTCCCTTCAGACAGGATTCGAAGGTTGGTAGGTTGTCCAAATCGTCTATTTCTAGACTCTTTGAGTCCACCAACCTTCTTATCCGATCTTTAGAGATATGACCTAACCTCGCATTCCATATCTGTGCGTTATTATGATCATCATGTTTTCATTTGTGTTATGCATTCATAATCCAATTTGACTGTTGAAGTATGTACAGACCGTTGACCAATGTACCAAGCAGATGAGAAATACCATCTTTAATAATGAAAAAGCCATTTTTATTGATGGTAATGGAAATAATATTTTTAATCATGCTAGGTACATAGAAACAGTCGTTAAGCACAATCCTAACATGACTATTAATGGCTAACTCTAGTGACCCTATGGCTTCCGCAGCAACGGCCTTGCCATCCATAGCCTCAAGATCATCTCATCCTTGGTTAGCCTTCTGCTTCTTTGCCGTGCCTGCAAATCATTTCAGATGTAAGCACCACACCCGGTATCCAATACCCATGAAACAGAATTAGTAATCATATTTACTTCAACCACAAACATACCTAGGTTGGAGAGGAGTTGTGGGCACTCCCTCTTCCAATGCCCCTTCCCTTGGCAATGCATGCAGACATCATTTGCCTTAGACCGCTGAGAACCATGGGCCTTCCCTTTCCCTTTGCTCGGTCCCACCGGAGCAACAGGGACGCCCGGAGGGCGAGCAGGGGCTGCAACCGTCTTTCGTTTCCCCTTCTTCCTCTTCCAGCGTCCGGCCCTCTTGCCATTCGCCTTGGAGGTTAAAGCCTCTCCTATCAATACCGCCGGCGCCAACTTGTGGGTCGTTGCCTCGTATTGGACCAGCATTTTGATCAACTTATGAATAGACCTCTCAAGTCTATTCATGTTGTAGTTTACAAAAAACGGGTCATAGGACGGAGGAAACGACTGGAGGATCACGTACATGTGTCATTGTTAAGCCCAGCTTTAAGGTCCTCGAGTTTATCCACTAGGCAGAGCATCTTGACCCCATGACTTTGTACAGACGCTCCTTCAGCAAGCTTGGTGCCAAAGAATGCTTTTGTGGCGGCATATCTAATATGCCTATCCGGAACCGCATAGACCTCGTTCATGCGGAGCGTTATGGCGGAGACGTTGTCCAGCCTCTCATACTACTTCTGGATGTCGTTAGACAATGAAGCCAGTATGGTACTGCGTACTTTTCGGTTGTCCTCATGCCATTTCTCGAACGTCAAACGTTCTTCTGGCGTGGACCCCCCCGGTAAGTCGCTCGGCGGTGGCTCGTCCAAGACGCAGCCTTGGTTCTCGAAACCGAGGACAATCCTCAGGTTTCGTAGCCAGTCCAAGTAGTTGGTTCCGTTGAATTTATTAGTCTCAAGTACCATGGTTAATGGATTCTTAGACATATCTACATTAATGAAAATGTAAAGCAGAAATTAGTAGATGATGATAATATTATTGTTCAAGTTGAACACTTAGTCTTTAGTCTTTAACCCTCCCACTATTTATACGAAAGTCCGCAACTCCCAAGCGGAGTTTTGGGAGACCATTTCCTAGTAGGCTCAGGATCCACAAGCGTAATCTCCATGCCCCGTTTTTACGATTCACATGAAGAAGACCTCGTGGGAGATATTTAATATCATTCTCATCCAATGAGATTCCCAAGATATTTTGCCTCACCTATTCGCATGATTTCGAGGACTCCAAGCGAACCATGTTACTCAGTGTTGGGGCCGACCCATCAACCAAATCATGCCTCAAACTGTCGCCCCCCACGACTCATGAGACAGGGAACAACGAGCGCAGTCTTTTTGTTCACAATAATGGTGCAACTTTCCTCTAGTCCAAGTGTGCCACGACTCGTGAGACCACACTTGGGTAGTGATAGCTTCCTCACCACATTGCTATGGATGGAAGGCTCGGACAGATCAAAATACCATTTTGATCAAAGTTCGTTCTGGGCCTAATAATTGATTTGGTCCAACCAAATGAGAGTTTGTGTACGACCGAGACCTCATCACATTATGGTGTTTTAGCATGCATAAATATCCAATATTTAAAGCGATAAATAAATACGCCGCATGCAAAAAACATAGAATACTCCTGTTAGGATGATCACAAGCCCAACTATGCGACCTACTGAGCCCGCAGTAAGTCTATGGTTTGTCTAGGGAGGTCCTAAATTATTACAATAACATTATACCCATTGCCATTCAAATGGGCCATGTAGTGCTCTTGTTTCACGCCTTGATGCTCCTCCTTGGGGTCTCCGACTCCAAATGCTTGTTAAAAATAAAACCTCACCAATGCTATCTACTCTTATTACAACTGAAAGAAATACATCTGTAATAATAAAAATAAGCCTTAATATCATGAGGCTGAAAATACGGGAGATGATAGTCCCAAAAACAAGAGGCACGCAGGCCCCACCCAACAGAAAATAAATGATCATACATTCATCCATACACAACGTACAGGGCCCTTGTGATCATCCCATGTTGATTCCATCAACACACATAACACAATTATTCCAAATAATCATGCTTTAAACCAATGGATATTCCAAATATCCATGTGATGTCCAACATCACAAAGGCATAAAATATATAAATAATATACAAAATTCAAATTTCAAATTTAATGGACATTACAAACAATGCATCCAATGCATGTATTAATCCCAAGTTAATTAAGAAAATTTAATCTAAGGAATAATCCAATTATTCCAAAATCAAATATGCAAAATCAACACATTTTTCATGTTTTTCGACATCATTTCAGCACAAAAACAGAAATAATAATTCTGAAAATAAGCATGCATATTGGATCCAATCTAATAGAAAATAAGCATGCCAAAAGTCCATCAAATTTAAATAATTGAATCAACATATTATTCACATATTTATGTAATCTAACATGCTATCAAAGCCAAAAAGCAAGTAGATCATGCCAAGCACATAGATCTATGCCCCTTACATTGAACCGGGCTCTGATACCACTTGAAGGACAAGCTGATCAACTCGTGAGCGCGAGCGGAAGTCAGAAAGCAAGAAATGTGCGTAAATTTAAATCTAATTTAAATAAACATATCCCAAGGGGTGTACCCTTGGGTGCTCAACCGGGCGTTCGATGTAGGATGTGTAAATGTCAAATGCGTACATAAATCACATAGGGCATAGATAGATAGTAAATCAACCAAAGCGTAATGAAATCGTTACCTTTGATGATCTATGTATATTCGGCTAATTGCGTTGTTCCTTCTCCGGAATGCTCAAGTAATCCAAACGTATAGATTCTCC
Source organism: Sesamum alatum (assembly GCA_034509735.1). NCBI lineage: Eukaryota > Viridiplantae > Streptophyta > Magnoliopsida > Lamiales > Pedaliaceae > Sesamum > Sesamum alatum. The sequence goes on from JACGWO010000001.1 coordinate 37,803,228, forward strand.
AAAGGTGATCCACACCACACCGGAAGAAACGCACATTCTCCTTGGTAGAAGAAAACGAGTTTATTGAAGGAATCGGTTTAAGAAAAGAACACTATGAATTAGTGTTCTCTTAAACCTAATTTGTTCTTCCTCTTGATTCAAAACCAAGTGAAGAACACAAGTAGAAATGGGAGGAGAAAACCGATAGTTGAGAGAGAGGAGAGGGCCGAATTTTTCTTCTTCTTTTTCCTAGAAAAAGATGAATAATGATTCACTTATGCTAGGTGTTGTATATACTCATATATATACATAATTAATGTGATTATTGGAATGTGTCTAGGTTCATCCAAGGATGTCTAGATACATTCCAATCAATCACCATCAATTCTTCAATCAAGCCTACCAAAATTTATGGTATGATCAGATCCTACCAAAAGGGAAGGCTTGATTGGAGTTGATTTGTGTATTTCCAAAAGAGACATGTCAACATACCACCTTGCAGGAAACATGGCTGATTTTGCTTCCTCCATGGGAGCATTTCGGCCATGTCCAATTATGGGAAGAAGTCCAACTTCTTCCTATTCCAAAATAGGAATTATTTATCCTCTCGAGTCAAATTTAACGGACCGGGTTTTATCGTAATCCAATTACGATAAACCTAACATTAAAATCCAATTTAATGTCCACTTAAATTATTCCCGTTGATCTTTTAATCCAATTAAAAGATCCAACGTCTCAACGTATCAACTTTTCATATTTAATCAAAAATCTAATTTACCGATTAAACGAAATCCTGATACAATATTGACCCGTCCATCCAATGGACTTTCCCTCAAGTAATCCAATTACTTATTTATCCTTCGAGATTGACTCCAAGTCAATCTCTTAACCTTCTCGGTGATTTGTGTGTGACCCTTTAGGTTCACCCTCAGCTAGACTTGGGCCCGTGTTCACAAGGGTCCGTTACCATGTTGGCCGTCTGGCAACGGTTCATGGCACTAAAGACTAGGTGAATTGGTGTGAACATTTAGGCACCGATTCTGTACAGGTACGGTCCTTCTGTCTACCGTCTCCCGATCTTACTCAAGGGTATGGAATTGGGCGTCAGTTCCCACCCCTGACTAGGCATCTATGCTTAGTACTCGAGGCTACGTATGCTTCATTGCTTCGACACAGGAAAACATTCCTTGTTCGACCACCCACTGTGGCCACAGTTTTAAGCAGCATGAACGTGCCTCCGAGTCCATAGGAGATACCTCTGTCACATACTGACAGGGACGAATCCTCTTCTTGGAATCCACCGTCCTCGCTACACATTCCGACTGCACTGGACAAGGCTTGTAATGATCATCTTACAGAATGATCACCTCTCGCCAGATCCAAGATACAGCCGTCCTGTGCACGCGACTGCCATGATCCCTCTAGTCTGAGGACTACTCCTATACTATCGGAACCAGGGAAATCTAATCATACCTACTAAGCCTCCAAGGCTTCCATATGATGATCCCCGCGAGTCAGTCCAGTCGGCTCGACCCCATTCGACCAACCCATCAAGATCGTGTAGGCGTCCCACGCCTATCACCGATGAAACACGGCACTCATCCAATGAACACTGCTCTTGATGCAAATCTCAATAGGACTCTCAATTCCCTGTCTCGAGGTCCTCGACTTGGAATGTTTCAAACCCAACTCTAAATCAGTTGGTTTCATGAGCACCATCCAATGCGTGGCCCAATTGCATGAGTTATTTACCGTGGTCTGTGGGCTTTGTTGCGATATAAGTAAAATGCCGTTTTAACAAATGTGAAATGAGCGCAACAAAGAGAGTACCAGAAAGTTATGAATACTCATTTTATTCATCACGTAATAATATTACATTTACATCGAGTTGTATAATAGATTACAAATTGAAAAAACCTATTGGCTTTCTGGTCACCTATTCTAACAGTGACCCTTTAAGTTCACCCTCAGCTATACTTGGGCCCGTGTCCCACAAGGACCCGTTACCATGGGTGGTCGTCTAGCAATGGTCCATGGCACTAGTGACTAGGTGAATTGGCGTGAACATTTAGGCCCCGATTCCATACGGGTACGGTCCTTCTGTCTACCATCTCCCGGCCTTAGTCTAGGGTATGGAATTGGGCGTCGGTTCCCATCCTTGACTAGGCATCTATGCTTAATACTCGAACTCGAGGCTACGTATGTTTCATTGCGTCGACACAGGAAACCATTCCCTGTTCGACCCACCACTGTGGCCACAGCTTTAAATAGCACGAACGTGTCTCCGAGTACATATGAGATACCTCTGTCACATACTGAGAGGGGATGAATCCTCTTCTTGGAATCCACCGTCCTCGCAACACATTCCGACTGCACTGGACAAGGCTTATGATGATCATCTTACAGAATGATCACCTCTCGCTAGATCCAAGATACAGTCGTCCTGTGCACGCGACTGCCATGATCCCTCAAGTCTGAGGACTACTCCCGTACTATCGGAACTGCGGAAATCCAATCAGACCAACCAAGCCTCCAAGGCCTCCAAGCCTCCAATGATCCCGGCAAGTCAGACCAGTCCGCTCAATCCCAGTTGACCAACCCATCAAGATCGTGTAGGCGTCCCATGCCTGTCGGCGATGAAACACGGCACTCATCCAATAAACACGAGTCTTGATGCAAGTCTCAATAGGACTCTCGATGCGCTTTCTCGAGGTCCTCGACTTGGAACGTTTTTAGACCCAACGCTAAATCAGATGGTTTCATGACCACCATCCAATGCGTGGCCCAACTGCACGAGTTGTTATACGTGGTCTGTGGGCTTCGTTGCAATATAAGTAAAATGTCGTTTTAACAAATGTGAAATGAGCGCAACAAAGTAGCACCAAAAGTGACGAATACTTATTTTATTCATCACATAATAATATTACATTTACATCGAGTTGTACAATAGGTTACAAATCACCAAACCTATTAGCTTTCTGGTCACCTATTCTAACAATCTCCCACTTGACCTAAAGCCAATCACCCATTGACCTCAAACCCATCTTATCCAGATGCTGAGTATGGGCAACTTGCGACACGGGCTTAGTAAGTGGATCTACTATGTTTTCTGCGGAGCTGACTCGGTCCATCCAAATGTCACCCCTGCTAACCATCTCTCTTAGCAGATGGTAACGTCTAAGAATATGCTTGGATCGGTGATGAGATCTCGGTTCCTTTGCTTGCGCTATTGCCCCATTTTTATCGCAGAAGATAACTACTGGCTCAGCGATAGTAGGTAATACACCCAACTCTTGGATGTAGCTCTTCATCCAAACCGCCTCCTTAGCAGCTTCCAAAGCTGCTATGTATTCAGACTCTGTGGTGGAGTCCGCCGTGGTAGCCTACTTGGAACTCTTCCAAGCAACCACGCCACCATTAAGTCTGAACACATAACCAGGTTGAGACTTGGCATCATCGTCATCCGACTGGAAGCTAGCGTCGCTATAGCCTTCCAGTATCAACCCTCAATTGTCGTAGATCAAGAACATGTCCTTAGTCCTTTTCAGGTACTTCAAGATAGTATTGACTGCACTCCAGTGTGCCTCCCCGGCACACAGCTGATATCGACTAGTTACGCTCAAAGCGAAAGCCACATCAGGTCTAGTGCACTGAACAACATATTGTATGCTGCCTACGGCTGAAGCATAGGGGATGTCCAACATCCGTTTAAGTTCCTCATCAATCTTAGGAGACTGCTTCTTGGATAACTTAATTCCATGCCTCATTAGACGGAATCCTCGTTTTGAGTTCTCCATCTTGAATCTCTTCCAGATTTTCTTAATATACGAGGACTGGGCCATTCCTAACATCCTTTGAGATCTATCGCTGTAGATCTTGATGCCAAGGATGTAGGATGCCTCGCCCATATCCTTCATGGTGAATTGCGTTGATAACCAAGCTTTAGTGGTACCCAACATCTTAGCATCATTCCCAATGAGCAAGATGCCATCCACATAAAGCACCAGAAACGCAACTGAGCTCCCACTGATCTTCTTGTATACACAAGGATCGGACTCATTCTTGATGAAATCATATCCTCGTATGCCTTGATCAAAACGTATGTTCCAGCTATGGGAAGCTTGTTTGAGGCCATAGATGGACCTTTGGAGACGGCAGACCTTCTGCAATTCTCCATCAGTTGTGAAACCTTCCGGCTGATCCATATAGATCTCTTCCTCTACGAAACCGTTGAGGAAAGTCGTTTTCACGTCCTTCTGCCATATTTCATAGTCATACCATGCTGCTATGGCAAGCATTATCCGAATGAACTTAGCCATTGCTATGGGCGAGTAGGTTTCCTCAAAATCGACCCCGGGTCGCTGAGTGTAACCTTTCGCCACAAGCCTGGCTTTGAAGGTTGTAACCTCCCCGTCAGCTCCAAGCTTACGTTTGTAGACCCATTTACACCCCACGGGTTTTACCCCTTTGGGTGGGTCCATTAGGTTCCAAACCTGGTTTGTACCCATCGAGTCCATCTCGAATTTCATGGCCTCAAGCCACTTATCCGAATCGATGTCCGACATCACTTCTCCACACGTCTTTGGATCATTATCCAACTGACCGATCAAGCCTAGAAATCCATACCTATCAGGTGCATGAGATACTCTGGCCGACCTATGGAGAACTGAAACATTATCAGTGGGAACTACTGGCTCAGATGTCACTGCCGCCTCATGGGGTGCCTCACACGATTCCTCAAGGAGTACCTCGTCGCGTCGACTATCCGATGGAAAACCCTTTTCCAAGAACACTGCGTTACGCGAGACAAAAACCTTTTGCCCGGAGGGATCATAGAAATAATACCTCGCAGTTTCTTTCGGATAGCCAATAAACCTGCATAAACTAGACCTCGAGTCCAGTTTATCTCCCACTAATCTCTTGACATATGCAGGGCAACCCCGCACTTTCAAGAATTTGTAGGAGGCAGGCTTGCCATGTCATATCTCATATGGCGTCTGGGATATCTTCTTAGATGGCGCCAAGTTTAAAACTTTGGCCGCCATCTCAAGAGCATATCCCCAGAAGGAAAGGGGGAGTTCGGTAAAACTCATCATGGACCGGACCATGTCCAACAAGGTTCGATTCCTCCTTTCAGACACACCATTAAGTTGTGGTGTTCCAGAAGGGGTCCACGGAGAGAGAATCCCATTCTCTTTTAGATAATTAGTAATCTCACCACTCAAATACTCTCCACCTCGGTCCGACCGAAGGGCTTTGATCTTTCGATCGATTTGGTTCTCTACTTCAAGTCTGTATTCCTTAAACCTCCCAAAGGCTTCAGACTTGTACCTCATCAGGTAAACATAACCATACCGTGAGTGATCATCGGTAAAGGTTATGAAGTACGAGTACCCACCTCTATCCTGAGTATTTAGTGGGCCACAGACATCTGTATGGATCAAATCCAACAGACCACTGGCTAGCGTGTTTTGTCCAACAAAGGGTTTCTTGGTCATCTTTCCCTTCAGACAGGATTCGCAGGTCGGTAGGTTGTCCAAATCGTCTATTTCTAGACTCTTTGAGTCCACCAACCTTCTTATCCTATCTTTAGAGATATGACCTAACCTCGCATGCCATATCTGTGCGTTATTATGATCATCGCGTTTTCGTTTGTATTCTGCAGTCATAATCCAATTAAACTGTTGAAGTATGTACAGACCATTGACCAATGTACCAAGTAGATGAGAAATACCATCTTTAATAATGAAAAAACCGTTTTTATTGATGGTAAATTCAAATCCCTCCTTATCAAGGACCGGGATGGAAATAATGTTCTTAATATGCTAGGTACATAGAAACAGTTATTCAGTACAATCCTAACATGACTACTAATGGCTAACTCCATTGACCCTACGGCTTCCGCAGCAACGGCCTTGCCATCCCTTAGCCTCAGGATCATCTCAGCCTTGGTTAGCCTTCTGCTTCTTTGCAATGCCTGCAAGTCATTGCAGATGTGAGCATCACATCCGGTATCCAATACCCATGAAGCAGAATTAGTTATCATGTTTACTTCAACAAACATACCTGAGTTGGAGAGGAGTTACGGGCACTCCCTCTTCCAATGCCCCTTCCCTTGGCAATGCATGCAGACATCATTTGCCTTGGACCGCTGAGAACCACGAGCATTCCCTTTCCCTTTACTCGGTCCCACCGCAACAACAGGGACGCCCGGAGCGCAAGTAGTGGCCGCAACCGTCTTCCCTTTTCCCTTCTTCCTCTTCCAGCGTCCGGCCCTCTTGCCATTTCGCTTTGGAGGTCGAAGCCTCTCCTATCCATACCGCCTGCGCTGACTTGTGGGTCGTTGCCTCGTATTGGACCAACATGTTGATCAACTCATGAATAGACTTCTCAAATCCGTTCATGTTGTAGTTTACAACAAACGAGTCATTGGACGGAGGAAGCGACTAGAGGATCACGTCAATGTACGTGTCATTGTTAAGCCCAGCTTTCAGGTCCTCGACTTTCTCCACTAGGGAGAGCATCTTGACCACATGACTTTGTACAGACGCCAGCCCCTTCAGCAAGCTTGGTGCCAAAGAATACTTTTGTGGTGGCATATCTAATATGCCTGTCCGGAACCGCATAAACCTCGTTCATGCGGAGCATTATGGCGGAGATGTTGTCCAGCCTCTCATACTGCTTCTGGATGTCGTTAGACGTCGAATCCAATATGATACTGCGTACTTTCCGGTTGTCCTCATGCCATTTCTCAAACGTCAAACGTTCTTCCGGCGTGGACCCCTCCGGTAAGTCGCTCAGTGGCGACTCGTCCAAGACGTAGCCTTGGCTCTCGAAACTGAGGACAATCCTCAGGTTTCTTAGCCAGTCCGAATAGTTCGTTCCGTTGAATTTATTAGTTTCAAGTACCATGGTTTCTTAGCCAGTCCAACTTCTTCCTACTCCAAAATAGGAATTATTTCTCCTCTCCGGTATAATTTAACGGACCGGGTTTTATCGTAATCCAATTACGACGAACCCAATATTAAATCCAATTTAATGTCCACTTAAATTATTCCCGTTGATATTTTTAATCCAATTAAAAGGTCCAACGTCTCAACATCTCAACTTTCCATATTTAATCGAAAATCCAATTTACCGATTAAATGAAAGCCCGATACAATATCGGCCCGTCCATCCAATGGACTTTCCCTTAAGTAATCCAATTACTTATTTTATCCTTCGAGATTGACTCCAAGTCGATCTCTCAACCTCCTCGGTGATTTGTGTGTGACCCTTTAGGTTCACCCTCAGCTAGACTTGGGCCCGTGTCCCACAAGGGCCCGTTACCATGGGTGGCCGTCTAGCAACGGTCCATGGCACTAGAGACTAGGTGAATTGGCATGAACATTTAGGCGCCGATTCCGTACGGGTACGATCCTTCCGTCTACCGACTCCCGGCCTTAGTCTAGGGTATGGAATTGGGTGTCGGTTCCCATCCTTAACTAGGCATCTATGCTTAATACTCAAGACCACGTATGCTTCATTGTGTCGACACAAGAAACCATTCCCTGTTCGACCAACCACTGTGGCCACAGCTTCAAACAGCATGAACGTGTCTCCGAGTGCATAGGAGATACCTCTGTCACATACTGACAGGCGTCGGATCCTCTTCTTGGAATCCACCGTCCTCGCTACACATTCCGACTGCACTGGACAAGGCTTATGATAATCATCTTCCAGAATGATTACGTCTAGCCAGATCCAAGATACAGCCGTCCTGTTCACGCGACTGCCATGATTCCTCAAGTCTGAGGATTACTCCCGTACTATCGGAACCGGGGAAATCCAATCATACCGACCAAGCTCCCAAGGCTTCCATATGATGATCCCCGCGAGTCAGTCCAGTCGGCTCGACCCCAGTCGACCAACCCATCAAGATCGTGTAGGCGTCCCACGGTGTCGCCGATGAAACACGACACTCATCCAATGAACACGACTCTTGACGCAAGTCTCAATAGGACTCTCGATGCCCTGTCTCGAGGTCCTCGACTTGGAACGTTTCAGACCCAACTCTTAATCAGTTGGTTTCATGACCACCATCCAATGTGTGGCACAACTGCATGAGTTGTTATCCATGGTCTGTGGGCTTTGTTGCGATATAAGTTAAACACCGTTTTAACAAATGTAAGATGAGTGCAACAAAGAAGGTACCATTGGTGACGAACACTCATCTTATTCATCACATAATAATATTACATTCACATCAAGTTGTCGGATAGGTTACAAATTGCCAAACCTATTGGCTTTCTGGTCACCTATTCCAACAGTTATTGCATGAAGATTTGTCTTCAGTGGATGTGCTTATATGTGGATATATATATAGCTATTAGCTATACTTATTGAGTTGGCAACTCACTCTTTGTCATGTACTTTTTCAGCAGATAGGTTGCAGTAACTCATTTAGCTAACTCGTAGCCAGTTGTGAGCCTTGTTAGGTGGGTCAGCACTGAAGTGTCATCATTCGTCGGAGCGTTAGTTACATATTCATGAGAAAATTAAACTCTGAGTGGAGTGATATCTTGAGTTTGTAATAGCTAGAAACTCCACGTTTGTCCTTTTCATATGAAATGGTAAAGTGTGTTATATAAAGATTTTGATGAGGTCTTTAATCACTTGAGGTTTTATATATATATATATATATATATATTTTTTTTTTTTGAAGAAATGCCGCCTGTGCCTAGGTGGGGGGTTTGGCTTGGACCCCTACCTGTTTATTAAAATCAAAAACTAGTGCCCTGTACATAATCTAAAAGCGCTAAACAAGGAGTACTTACTCCCTATACAAAGTAATAGAAATAATTAGCGAAATCTAAAGCTAGGAAAGACCACGTCACACTTGATTGGCCCCACAAGACGGCCCTCCGCCTGGAGAAGGATACCATCCCCCTGCAGCTCACAAGCCTGATTGGCCAAGAAATCAGTCGGTTGATTTGCCTCCCTATAGACATGACCAAAAACGATGTTCATCTCGCGGCTCAGCACCCGAAGGCGTGTGAGCAGATTTTGGAGGTGCCAGCCCCCCTTGTTGGACTGAATCATCCGTAAGACGGCAAGGGCATCAAGCTCCACGTGGACATCATTGCAGCCATAGTCACGGGCAAGTTGCAGCCCTCGAACCATTCGATACAACTCTGCGTAGGCGATCATTTAGACGCCCGAAAAATTGTAGAACGCCAGCAAAAGACGCCCTCTCCAGTCGCGTATCAGCGCCCCCGCCCCTGAAGGTCCGGGGTTCCCCTTTGAAGCGCCGTCATAGTTCAATTTCCATGGGCCTGGTCGAGGCGGGAGCCATCTACACATAATAGGCTTCTTCGCCACTGGGGAACTGAAAAAGAAACCAAGCTTCGCAGCCACACCTAGGTCTCCACACCAGTGTTCAGCCTTAAAGCCACCACCCTTGAACATCCTACACAAATATCCTACCACCCAACGAGTAATCAGCGTATGCAAAAAATGTGCCCCGTCAAATTTAGCCTCATTACGCATTTTCCACGTGAACCACATAATAAGCAGCGAAATAAGGGTGTGAACATGACCCCTACGCACGAATGGGGATGAAAGTTTCCAATATTGCAAGATAGAGGGGATAGAGACCGTATCGAAGGTGACATACCAAACCAGCCACCAACATGAACCCATACCTCTCGCATTGGTGGGCTTGTGAGGAATAGGTGAGCCAAGGACTTCGAGCTCGAGCAGCAAAAGCACTTGGAGACAATAGTGAGACCCTTTCTCCCTCAATCGCTCATCAACAGGGATGTATTGTTCAGTAGCCTCCACCCGAAGATGGATACCGACAGGAGGATTGTGGCATGCCATAAATCTTTGAAAAGCAAACGCTGAGCAGCGGATTGCCGAACCAAGCACCAGGCTGATTTGACGGAAAAAGGATCCATCTAAAGAGCCTTTCCAGACAGCACGGTCAGACCCCCCACCTCAACAGGGATACTCGCGACCTTGAAGGCCCAACCAACAGGCAACACGCTGGAGAGTTTTCCAAAGTCCCAGGCATCCACTGACCAGTAATAAGAGACTCGTGCGTGGTGCTGAAAATGGGGCTGAATGAGATCGGCCAAAGCCCCCTGCCCGAGCGAATTGTCGTGCCAGAAGCATCGCTCCCCCGAGTCTAATCGCCTAATAGATACACGGTTCAGCCAGCACTTGAGCCATCTTCATTCGTCGCCATTGGGGAGAGCCCGTGGTCCTGTAACCTGCAGAGTCCCGGCAGGAACGCTTGCAATAGCGTTGCATGAGGAAGTCTGCCCACAAGGACGAGCTCGTACGAAAATGCCACCATAGCTTGTGGGAGAAAGCCTCCACGATGTCCGTAAGGCGCCTAATGCCCAAGACGACCCTCATGTGTCGGAAAACACAACCGATGCCACGACGACCAGTGGAGCCTTTTCACCGTACCGGAGGAGCCCCAAAAGAATTTGTTAAGCATCCTTTCCAGGCGAGTGACAACCCCTTTGGGTAGCTTGACGACCGAGATAAGGTGAATTGGCATAGACAACAAAAACTGATTTAATAAGCTCCAAGCAACCCCTATAGGATAAAAGTTTCTTTTCCCATCCATTAATTTTCGATCCCAAAGAGTGTGTTAATCGGTCGAAATATTCCACCTTTGCCTGTCCAACAAAAATGGGCGCCCCCAGGTATGTAAAAGGGAAAGGTTTAAGCACAAATGCCGTTATTCTCTTTATTTGGCGTTGAACCGGAGGGAGCCTTCGGAGACACCACAAATGGGCTCTTATCAATATTGATGCATTGGCCTGAATGGAGCTCAAAATCGTGCAAGAAAGCCATGATGCGACTGAGGGCCGCTTCTCTTGAGTTGGTGAAGATGAGGACGTCGCCGGCGTACACCAGATGAGAGACACCCCCACCGCCCTTGAAGGCCAAGGAGTCGTGCGACACAAATAGTTCATTAAGCCCCCGGGAAAGGAAACTCAGATGTAAGGATAAAATAGTGTCAGCGAAAGGGGGTCGCCCTATCTGAGGCCTCTCGACGACTGAAAGAAGCCACACAGTGAGCCATTGAGCAGAACCGAGAACCAACAATTCCTCGTGCAGTTCCGTATAAGGTAGAGCCACCCATCCGGAAAACCAATTGGCCGAGGATGGTGTCAAGAAAATCCCAGTCAACTCTGTCGTATGCCTTTGTCATGTCAAGCTTCAGAGCGACATTCCAATCTCCTTTGCTTGTAGCGATAGAGTGCATTATCTCTTAAGCAAGGAGGATGTTATCCCCGATTTGCCGCGTCGGAGTAAAACCGCTTTGATTGGGAGAAATTAGGCCGGGAGGAGCAATTTGAGGCGGTCATTAAGCAGCTTCGTTAAGATCTTGTTTGACGTATTACACAAACTGATAGGGAGAAACTCGGACCACTGACTTGGGTTCTTAGTCTTGGGGATGAGCACAATCGTAGTAGCCGTGAAGCTAATCGGCAGTGGCGTGCCGTGCAGGAAATCTCGGACCGCCCCGATCACATCTCCCTTGACTACAGACCAACATTTTTGATAGAATGCCGCGTTGAAGCCATCCGGCCCAGCCGTGCTATTCGTCGACATGTCAAAAAACGACACGCGCGACCTATGCCTCAATCACATCCTTCATTAACATCGCTCCTTGTTGAGCAGTGATCAGTCGGGGGACTGGCGACGACGAGGGACCAGTGTTCTGGGCTCCGTCCGCAGATAGCAGGGACTGCCAAAAAATCCACGTCGATTTTCTGTAGCTGGGGCGATCGACCCACTAGCGCTCCATTTCCATGATAGACAGGGTCGAGTTTCGGGCATGCTTCTTGCGAACTAGAGAGTGAAAGTAACAGGAGGCCTTTTGCCGCCAATAGTCCTCCTCAATAGTCAGGGCCTGTTGCAAAGTAGTTGTACACCAATTCATCTCCGCAAGATTGGCGTCCGTCGGCTGAGCGTCAAATGCACGTTCCGTCTGCCTAGCCGCCTCCTCCAACTGTGCAAGGCGATCTAAAATGTCCCTGAAAAACCACTTTGTTCCAGTGCTTCAGACAATATTTGAGTCGTTTTAGTTTCTCGGCGAGTCTGTGCATGCCCGTACCCAACGTCAGCCTGTCCCAATTCTCCTTCACACAGCCAAGAAATCCGGATTGCCGTGTCCACATATTCTGGAACCGGAAAGAGGAAGGGCCTGTGGCGGTAAGTACTCTTTGACCCTGATCAAAAGCGGGCAGTGATCAGACGAAGCGCACGGTAGATGATGGACTGAGGTTGGCCGGGAATGCGTCTACCCATTCGCTCGAGAAGAGCACTCTATATTTGTATTCATATTAATGTATTGTTAATTAACACATTCTTACCTTTTCAGGCAAGTCAGACAAGTGATGCCCCAACAGATGTCCATCATCCAAGAGTAATTCTAAATACTTAATTTTTTTTTATCTTCGACCTATTTGGTGTTACTTGATGTTCTTGAAATGTTCAATTTAACAGAATTGATTATTCTCATCCTTGTATGATTCTAATATCGGCATTATGCATGAGGTTTTCTCCCAACAACCTGATGCTCCCCTACTCAATCAAGATGATTTTTGCATAAATACACCAACATCTCAAATCCAGAAGAAAGCAGTTGTAAGTGTAAAATACACAATTTTTATGTAATCTATTTATGTATTATACACTATCTGAAAATATGCATTTTTCTGCTTTGGACTTGATTTAAGTTATGTAATCTGTTTTTGTTGGCATTAGTGTTGGTATTTTCTATTTTTGAAGGTGAAGTTTGATAATATTTTTTTGACTATATACATGATGATCTTAAAATGATGTTTAGATGTGTGAATCGTATGAATTGATAGATTGGTTTTTCATTTTGTTTTCACAAAAAATAGGGTACAGTTTAATGAAGTGTAGCTTTTGAAGATTGAGTTGAAAATTGCAGTTGGGCTTGAAAATAGACATTAAGTTTAATCTAATTAAAAGAGGAGGCCATGAACTCTATTTATGCATTAATGAAAAGGCATTTCTATTGTATGTATTTCTAATTATACATTTATGTTGGATGTCGAAGCAAGCCACCGGTCGTGGTAAAGGGAGGATTTATCAAAATCCAAGGAATGATGTCCTATTGGGAAAGAAGTGCAAAAGAACTAAAACAGCTTCACAAAGAGCATTCTCAAAATCTTTTGTTGCTGTGAAATCAGTTTTGGTAACAACAGTTGATTTCTAGACTGGGGTTTATGCTTTAACATGAAAGAATCAACAAAATTGGATGGAATTCAGATATTGTGGAGCCTGACTATGATTTTCTCCTCTATCAGAATTTCTGAAGCAAACAAAAGACTAAACATGTCTTCTCTAATTTCCTTCACCTCGCGCTGTTGCCACTGCCGCCCCTTTCTCCCTCGCCTCGTGCCGCCGTTGCCCCCTCTCCCTCTCGTCGCCACCCACCCTCGTCCCCTTCGGCGCTGCCACCCCCTCCTCTCCCCTCCCCAGATCCACCATCTGCTCCCCTTCTGCCCCGGCGGATGGCTTCTCACTATCTTTCTCTCTCCATATATAGGGTTAAATAGAGTTACCACATTTGAAGTATTCATCCTACATCAATTACCTTTTTAAAGTATTAAAACCTTCAAAAATCCCCCTAATATTCTAACACCTTTAATTTTGAAGTTCAAAAAATCCATTTTACCCTTACTAAAAATTGATTTATGAAAAAAAAATTAAAGGGATTTTTTAAAATACCAAAATCACTCTATTTCTAAGTTTTATCTAATTCTATTTTCACTTGTTCATCGAACTCTTTTTATATTTTTATAATTCTAAAGTATTTAGAGCTCATTTTATTTTTAGTTTTACATATTTCAAAGTCAAACAAGTTAAAGAATAAATTTAGCATTTATATAATTACATATTTATATAATTACCATATAATATAGTAGGGTTAATTATATTAGACCCTCTGAAAATGCATAATTACACTTCCCCCAAAGAAGTTTTGAAATTACATTTACACATCTCTAAAATATTCTTTGTTTACACCTGACTTCCATTCGTTAAAGTTTGGGCGGAAAATGTCATTTTTCAACAAAAATAATTACATAAATTTTCAATTTTAACCTCTCATTTAACATTCTCGTGCAATAAATTTGTACTTATAAAGAAAAAAATATAATAAATATATTAATTGCTACATTTTTTATTAGCTCATGATCAGCTCTTTCGGTTTTATTAATTGTATACTTGTTTAAGTAAATACATAAATATATATGTATATATAAGCATGTAAAAATTTATTTTTTAATTTGATTTGACAAAATAAGGAAACTTAAAATAAAATGAGCTCCAAGTACTTTAGGATTTCACGAAAAATAAAAAAGAACTCGAGAACAAAATGAAAAACTAAGAATTAGACAAAGTTTTAAAAAAAGAGTGGTTTTGGTACTTTAAAAATTTCTTGAATTTTTTTCTTTCAAAACGCAATTTTAGTAAGGGTAAAATGGACTTTTGAACTGAAAAGTGAAACGAGTTAGAAGGCTAGGTTTTTTTTTGAAGAGATTTTATTACTTTAGGGATAATTAATTAAGGGTGAATATTTAGGGGTGGTAACTATATTTAAATTCCTATATATATAATGAATTCATATATATATATATTAAATATATTTATATATATATATTTCAACTTATTATAAAATATATATTCATATTTAATTATATTTTTTTTTTTTTTTAAAAATTTTTTTTTTTTTTTTTTTTTATAATTAATCTAAATTGTTGATTCAAAAATATATAAAATCTACAATGTTGAACTATTAGTTAAATATTGACTTTAGATTGAAACAAATATAACGCTTTTAAATAAGGGCATAAATGTTATTTTAAATTAAAAATTAAAAAAAATCTAAAAAATCGTGCTTATAACCCCACCAAAAGCATTAGGGGTGTTTTTGCTTCTTTTAAAAATATAGAAAATAAATTTGGTAAAAAAACATCACAAAGAAATTAATTTTGCTCATTTTCAATATGATAGGAGGAAATTGCACTCAACCTATAAATATATATTAGAAGAAAAATTTTTATTTACTTCCCCTTTAAATCAAATTTTTATTTTAACCCCGCAATTTTCTACGATTTCCAATATTCAAGTACTGAAGGATTTATTCAATCTAGTAAATGTCTAATTAAACGCCAAATATCATATAACTCACCATTATCTCCAAGTTCTTATGCTAATAAATCATAATTATGTATAAATGTTTGAGAATGTTACAATTCTTCCCTCCTAATAGAAATTTTATCCTTGAAATTTTTAGTTAGCTTCATTCATGGGATAATGTGTACTTGATAATTTCTCAAATAACGAGCAGATTTGTAATTATGTCAAACCTCGTGAGTGCTCGTTATAATTTATCATATAACATAAAATTGTTGATACTTATTATACATAATTGAGTAGGATTTAATGCAATTTAACCACCGTGTGATATTGCAAATGAACAAATTACCCCCCCCCCCATGAAAAAAATTAAGCAATTTACCCCCCTGTGTTTTCCAAAATGAAGCAATTTACCTTCCTAGGCAAGGAGGTAAATGCTTCATTTTGAAAAATATAGAAAGTAATTGCTTCAGTTTAGAAAATCAAGGGATAAATTTGTTTTATTTTTTATAGGGCTGCTTTGCACATTGTAATACATATGACCTCGATCATAGAATGCTTGCATTTTTCTCTAACTTGAGTGTTCAAATATATCGAAATAGATATCTACTTGGTTGCACGACCCATCACATCCTCTATGTTTCTTCTTGTCGGAGTCATATTAGATAGGGCCTTATATCCCCAATTGGCCTTATGCTTCCAACGGGCCCACCTTCACCCCCCCCCCCCCCCCCCCCCCCCCCCCCCCCCCCCCCCCCCCCCCCCCCCCCCCCCCCCCCCCCCCCCCCTAACTTTGTGGCCGGATGCACCAGAAAACTTGTAGATTCTGGTGGCTAAAGAGAAAGATATGAGCCCAACACCTGGCCTAAAAATTACAAAGTGCCCTCAGAAAAGTGGGTATGGCGACATGGTCGGTCATAACGGGGTCAGGTCAACCTTCGTACAGACCAACCCAAGTATAAAAATATGCCATTATTTTCCGTTACAGCATTAACTGTTGTTTCACCTTCATCTAGTCGATATATCACCTTCGACCTTGAGCGTTCGGAGGCATACGCTGGGCACCGACCCAGCATTGTGCTTGTTTGAGGTCCCACGAGGTTCCAACCGAACTACTGTTTATTGGAGAAGGTTTGCCGACCTGCGACCATCGACGTACGCACATCCATTTGCGCCGTTGTGGGAACCTAACTAGATCGACCTTCGGTCAGAATGCGACGGTAAAAAACCTGTTTTGAGAACGAAGGCTGCCCAATGCGAAACGAGGTCCGACCCTCCGAAGCCAAACGTTTCCCCAAAAGCATCCCGAGTTGAGAGGGGACGGCTCCCCCGCGAACAATGTATCATCTTATCGGAAGAAGCTGCAAAGTCTGCTTTCTACGACATGAGGACGCGCTTATCCAGTTATGACCACGAGGGGTGAGCCCGGTTTCTACCCCCGTCCGGCTTATGTTTGGGGACCCAATGAGAAAGAGCAACTACCTCACAACTGGGAAAAACAGAGCGCCTCCCAAATCCACCAGGGTTCACAAAGAGTAGAACCCGCAGCCCCGGCGAAGAAGCTCTCCTTTCTCCACGTGTTAAGTCGAGGTCCATCACCAGTTTCAAAGTCCCAGATCACCTAAAATGAATGGCAGCGGCGGACCCAACAAGAACATGTCACTCTTTTGAGCACGTGATTGCAGCTGTACGATTGACAGACGCCTTATGAAACGCCGAATTTTTGTTTTCTACCACTCTTCAAAGGCGGGCGCAAGGGAATGTTTACATCCTTACCTGAGTCGTCCATTACTCATTCGACACTCTCGTTGAGTAAATTCCTTATACCAGTTCGCCAGTAAGAAAAAGGGCGAAGAGATCAAGCAACGTACCTTTTCTTCCATAAGGCAAAATGGCAGGGGAAACGTTGAAGGGATTCATGGCTAGTTGTAACAATGAAATGCTGGTGGACGTTACAGGACCTGCGAATTGAGATGGTCACCAGACATCCTCATCCACGGGTTGAAAAGGGGCATTTGCATCGGCTTTTTTGGCTAGGAATCCTCCCAGGAATACAGAGGAATTGAGTGAAATGCAGAGCAGTACATAAGAAGAAAGATGTTGGCCATAAAAGAGGATTGGATCAGACTTACAAAGTCCAAAGGGAGTGGGGAAGGCCGCCTCACAGGGAAATTCCCATGCGTGACCATCCGATGCTAGGAAGCCATCAGACTCACCGACACCACCTGCAAGGGAGGTATAACACTTACACTCCTCTTAAATGCACCAAGGCGAGAGCATCAATGGCAGTCGAAAGAGCTAAGTTTCTCAGATGGCCAGCCCCTATATGAAGAAGGGGCAAACACGGAAACGTACACAAAAAAAAAAAAAAAAAAAAAAAAAAAAAAAAAAAAAAATACTGTCGTTTCCATAAAAGATGTGGGACAAGAACACGGAAGAATGCTTCCAGTTTAAAAGATGAGGTGGAGCGGCTCATTAGGCAAGGTTATCTGAAACACTTCATAGAAGGTCGGAGAGATAAGAATGACGCTGAATGGGCAACGACTTCATGAACAGTCAAGCCCTGCGAAGCAGGTCGGGAGATCGGGATCGAAGGGAAGCTGGGCCCCGACGAGATGGAAGAGGCCCCCGGAAAGGGTGATCATACAATTGCAGGGGGACCCAAATCCCGACGCCTGTGGCACCATCTCTGATTCCCGCAATGCCAGGAAAGTAGGTCCCGTTTTTACGCTCGACACCATGCACCCGTCGATATTGATACTTTTTGCTATACAGCGAGTACTAATTTGTAGAGACCCCATACCTTTGACGATAGAGACTCAATAGGGGTAGAAGCTTTCCCGCCAAGATGACCCTAGTAATTGCTATCGAAGTGCTAACTTCAAAGTCAAAAAGGTCTTAGTGATAGCGGGGGTTTCAAGTAGACATGCATCATGTTGGACGCCTTGACGGAGAATGGAATCTAGGTACTTAATCATCAACGCTCACCTAAAAAAATTGGGTAGGTCTTTGAGCCCAAAAAGCCCTAAGACACCACTAACGGGGCTTCGGGGGTCGGAGGGTAATACCATTGGGAACAGTAGACCTTACCCACTACCTTAGGTTTTGGGTGTGCAAGCAAAGAGCGTTGATGATTAGCAGTACTTGGTCGTAGAATTCCTTTCGTGACAACATCATCCTCGGCGACCTAGCTTGATCAATTCCAAGCCATAATTTCCACTTTCCATCAAAAGTTAAAATTCCCCACCAACCAAGGGGTACGAGTCGTGCATGGGGATCAGAAAGGTAGCCAGGCAATGTTACAACCTAGCAGTTGCAAGAACCGGATCCTGCAATAGTGCCGAGGTCGAACCAAGGAGGGTCGGTGGGGGGACCGGAGTGAGAGGCTCATGCCTATAGAGTACAAGGAGAATAAGGTTGTCTTCCAGCGACCCTACCAAAGTCACTCGGGTCGGATCGCAGTTAACTGAGAAGGATGAGCAGCAATTAACATGTTTTCTGAGGGAAAACGCCGACGTATTTGCTTGGGAACCAGAAGACCTCCAGGGAGTAAGCCAGGAATTGATTGTTCATAGATTGAATATCGATGAGTCGGCGCGGGCCAGTACAACAGAAGAAGAAGGAATTTAGGCCAGAGCGAAACGCGATCATCGCGACTGAGGTTAAGAAGCTCTTAAAAGTAGGGTATATCACTGAGATACAGTACACGGAATGGCTAGCCAATGTGGTTATAGTGCCAAAAAGGCGGGGGAAAGTGGCGCATGTGCACCGACTTTACAGACTTGAACAAGGCCTGCCTGAAAGATCCATATCCTTTGCCCAAAATTGATGCACTCGTGGACGCTACATCTGGATGTGCTTTGCTGAGTATGATGGATGCCTTTCAAGGTACCACCAGATAGCCATGGAGAAAAGAGGACCAAGCAAAAACGTCGTTCATAACTGAAATGGGTATCTACTGTTACCGAGTAATGCCCTTCGGTTAAAAAACGCGGGGCGACATACCAAAGATTAGTAAACAAAATGTTCGAGAGTTTGATTGGGAAGTCGATGGAGGTCTACGTCGATGATATGGTTGTAAAAAGTACCGAGGAAGGCAGGGCACCTTTGACGACCTAGCAAAATTGCTTCCGCATCCTGTGAGAATATGGGATGAAACTCAACCCCGCAAAATGCGCCTTCGGGGTCAAAGGGGGGAAATTCCTCGGATACTTAGTGACAGAAAGAGGGATAGAGGTCAATCCTGAAAAGGTCAAGGCCATAATGGAAATGAAGTCACCTATGTCGGTTAAAGAAGTGCAGCAGCTCACGGGAAGGATAGCGTCGTTAGGTCGCTTCCTATCCGAGGTCGGCAGACAAAAGCCTTCCTTTCTTCAGAACATTGAGGAAGGTAAAAGACTTTGTTTGGACGACAGAATGTGAGGAGGCTTTTCACAAACTCAAGTTATACTTCGGGAATCCCCCAATATTGGCTAAACCTGTGAATGGAGAGATGCTGATACTGTACCTAGCCATATCTGAATTTGTCGTAAGCGTCGTGTTAACTAAAGAAATAGAGGGGGCAACATAAGCCAGTGTACTATGTTAGCAAGGTCTTACAGGGAGCTGAGTTGAAATACTTGGAGATCGAAAAATTTGACTTGGCCTTAGTAATGGCCGCCAGGAAATTGCGGCCGTACTTCCAATCTCACCAGACAGAAAGTTATGACCAACCAGCCTTTGAAAGCAGTCCTAGCTAAGCCTGATGTGTCGGGGCGTCTGGCTAAATGGGCGGTGGAGTTAGGGGAGTTCTCTATCGAATATAAGCCAAGAAAAGCCATCAAAGCACAGATCTTGGCGGATTTCGTAGCAGAGTTAAGCAAGGCAAAGAACAGTAAGATCGAGCTCGTCGCAAATTTAAAGGAACAGAGATGGACAATGCATGTTGATGGGTCGTCCATGTCGGGCATCGGAGGAGCGGGTATATGGATACGAGGGCCAGATGGACAAGAACACGACTTTGCAGTTAGGCTAGACTTCCGGGCAACGAGTAATGAGGCGGAGTATGAGGCGTTAGTTGAAGGATTGCAAATGCTGAAAACCCTCGGGGCTAAAAGGGTGTGGGCACTAACAGATTCACAATTAGTAGCCAATCAATACAGGGGAATCTATGAGGCCAAGGACTCAAGGATGAAAGAATACCTGGGGAAAGTTAGAGCATATGCGGCGGATTTCGACAAATTTGAGTTGCAAACAAGTCCCGAGAGAAAGAATGATAGAGCGGACACCCTAGCAAAGTTCGCCAACATGATAGTGGGCAACACCAGTAGAAAGGTAACCGTCGTGGTAAAACCAAGCCACAGGAGAAACCGCGGACAAAGTTGTTGTGGCAATCGACGTCGAGAGGATTGGAAGAATGAGATCAAACAATACTTGGAAAAAGGTGAGTGCAGTATGGAGGGCATTGATAAAGACAAATTCCTTAGGAGAGTAGGTAGGTTCACCCTCATAGGGGGAGAAGTGAATAAGAAAACCTTTGAAGGCCCTATGTTGAGATGCTTAGATGAGAAAGAAGCGCTCTATGTAATGCGAGAGATACATGAAGGCAGCTGCGGGAACCATTCCGGCGGAAGGTCGTTAGCTAACAAGGTGCTGAGGCAGGGATACTTTTGGCCGACCCTCAAGGAAGACGCTAAGAAGTTCACAAAAAGATGTGAGCAATGCCAGAAGTATGCTAACCTCATCCACGCGCCTGCTGTGAACATGGAAGTAATCAAGGCAGCCTACCCTTTCAACGTTTGGGGCATAGATATAGTGGGACCATTCCCCCAGGGAAAAGGTCAGAAAAAGTATGCCATAGTTGCTGTGGAATACTTTAGTAAGTGGATCGAGGCTGAAGTTGTTGCTAAAATTACTGAGAAAGAAGTGATGAAGTTCTTATGGCAGAACATAGTATGTTTGATTCGGAGTCCCAAGGACGCTAATTTCAGACAACGGTACCCAGTTCCAAGGTCGGAAGGTGGTGGACTGGTGTAAAGAAATGAAAATTCAATAGAACTTCACATCGGTGGGCGACCCGCGTGCGAATGGGCTGAAAGAAAATCGGTGGATCGTCCTGGGAATTGCGCGAATGCGGAAGCGCGATAAAATAAACATACAAAATAAAAGGCATGCTTTTAATTTAAAAAGAACACGCTCAAGGGTGTGCCCTTGAGGTTCCCGGGCGTTCGGTGTATCTCATGATCATAAAGCAAATAAAGAAATCATGGAGGCCATAGAGTTGAAAATTAAAGAGGGACGGAAAGTAAAACGAGACCTACCCGTTGTCGTTTTCGTCTTCAACGGCTACTCGCGTTGTTCCCTGTTTTGCACCGAGATCTCGTTCTTGAGACCCTCCAAATCGTGACACACGATCCACCCACGTATCTTGCACGTCGTGCTAGCAACGAACAAGTGTATAATTTTTTGGAGTGGACGAATCAATAACACGTTATCAATTAACGGTATTGGTTAGTCTAAGTTCTTAATGTTCCAAGAACAAAAAGAACTAAGAAAAAATACTTTCTTGTTGGAGAAAAGAGAGAGGAGCGGACGAGAGGTAGGAGGAAGGGGAGAGTGTGTGTTGTGTGTGTTTTCAAGAATAATCATCCTACAATTGTTGGAAGCTAGAGGTTTATATAGAGGAGGAGTTTAATCCTCTTTAAACTCCAACTCTAAGAACTCTAATTTGACTAGGATTTTGACCTAGTCAAAGTCCTAGTCAAACTAGTATTTGACCTAGTCAAAACGAATCCTAGCCTTCCATCTTCCCTTTCCATTCTCAACCGTTGATTTTAATTTAATGGAATATTTAAATCCTATTAAATATTCCAAAAGGCTAAAAGAATAAATATAATGTAATAAATAAATATTATTATTTATTCTAAGCCCATTAAATCAACCCTTTTAATAAATTCTATTTATTAATTTAATTCCCTTTATCAAATAGAAGGAATTAATTTCTCCTAGAAAATCCGATTAAATCTAATTTAATCATTCCTTTACTCCAATATTTAATTCCAAATTAAATACTAAGTGTGTGTGGATAGTGTGTGACTCTTTAGGTTCACCATTCAGCTAGACTTGGTCGGATTCCTAGAATCCGCCCGTTATCATGGGTGGCCATCTAGCAACGGTCCATGGCACTAGAGACTAGGTGAAATATTCGGGGATGAACATTTAGGCTCTAACAGTACACTTGTCCTTCTGTCTTCGGTCTCATCACTTAGAGTCTAGGGCACGGAAAAAAGCAGGTACCCATTTTGGACCTAAGTGTCGGTCTGTTCCTTACTAAACGCCGCAAGGAAACCTTTCCCTTCTGTTCAACCACTGTGGCCACAGATTTCAGGGACAAGACACAGAGCATACATGAGACCCAACTGTCAATACCTTTTGACAGGAGACAGATCCTTTCTTGGAAACTACTGTCACTTTGTGCACCCGAGCTGCACTAGACATGGCTTATGACTACTCAAGCGTATTTTGGCAATCTCTCACCATATCTAAGATACAGACCTGATGCACAGGTAAAACTCAGCAGTAAGTCAAAGGACTTGGCCTGTACCGTTGGAACCGGGAATACACGTCAACCTTGCTGACCATACTCAAGGTCCTCCGTAAGACGGTTCCCCGAGTCACCTCAGTCAGCTGCTTCCTAGCATGCTGACCCACTAACACTGCTTAGACGACCTTCGTCACCCGTCGATGAAACACGACAGCAAATGCTTAGTGCAAGTCTCAAAGGAATCCCGGTACCCATTTTCGGGATTCCTTGACTTGGAGATTTCCGGACTGATTCGGTGAGACTGGTTTCATGGACCTACCTCCAAGCGTAGTCCCAGTCCCCGAAATCGTTACTCAGTCTGTGGGCTTTGTTTGCGTAGTGAACAGAAATGTAAATGCCAGATAAGTGAACGTAAACAAAGTATTGCCATATGAATTTTCACTTCTTTATTCATAAATGTTTTATCAAATACCAAAGAATTGTCTAGACATAGGTTACATATTCCTGCCAAAATTGGCTTACATGGTCACCTATTCTAACAATCTCCCACTTGACCTTTAAAAGCCAATTGCCCATATGCTTAATCCCCATCTTCTCAAGATGTTGCGTATGAGCGCTCTGCGACATAGGCTTTGTCAGCGGATCTGCTGTGTTGTCTGCCGAGTTGACTCGGTCCATCCGGACGTCACCTCTTCCTACCATTTCTCTAAGAAGATGGTAGCATCTAAGAATGTGTTTGGAACGGTGATGAGATCTTGGTTCCTTTGCTTGCGCTATAGCGCCGTTGTTATCACAGAAGATGACAACGGGCTCGGCGATGCTAGGCACCACACCCAACTCTTGGATGTAGTTTCTCATCCAAACCGCTTCCTTAGCAGCTTCTAAAGCTGCTATGTATTCAGCCTCTGTGGTGGAGTCAGCCATGGTTGCTTGCTTGAACTTTTCCAAGCTACTACTCCTCCATTGAGTTTGAATACGTACCCCGATTGGGACTTGGCATCATCATCATCAGACTGGAAGCTAGCGTCGCTAAAAGCCTTCCAGAATTAGTTCTCCATTGCCATAGACTAAGAACATCTCCTTAGTCCTCCTTAGGTACTTTAAGGATGCCCTTAACAACATTCCAATGTGCTTCTCCTGCGCAGGACTGATATCTGCTTGTCACGCTCAAAGCGTATGCAATGTCAGGTCTAGTGCAGTGGACCGCATATTGGATGCTACCTACGGCAGAAGCATAGGGGATGACTTTCATCCTTTCAAGTTCCTCATCAGTCTGTGGGGACTGTTTCTTGGATAACTTGATCCCATGCCTCATTGGAAGGAATCCTCGTTTGGAGTTGTCCATTCGATATCTCTTTAGGACTTTCTCCATATACGAGTTTTGGGGTGAGTCCTAACATCCTTTTAAATCTGTCCCTAACAATCTGGATGCCTAGGATGTAGGAGGCTTCACCCAAGTCCTTCATGGAAAACTGGGTTGACAACCATGCTTTTGTGTTTCCTAACATTCTAACGTCATTACCAATGAGCAGAATGTCATCCACATAAAGCACTAGGAACACTATTGAGCTCCCACTGACCTTCTTGTATACACAAGGGTCGGATTCATTTTTGATGAAATCATAACCCCGTATTACTTCATCAAAGCGAATGTTCCAACTTCGGGAGGCTTGTTTGAGGCCATAGATGGACTTCTGGAGACGACAGACTTTCTGTTCTTCTCCAGTGACCGTAAAACCCTGCGGCTGATCCATATAGATCTCTTCTTCAACGAAACCGTTGAGGAAGGCCGTTTTCACGTCCATCTGCCATATCTCATAGTCATACCATGCTGCTATGGCGAGCAGAATCCGAATGGACTTAGCCATGGCTACTGGCGAGTAGGTATCCTCAAAATCGACCCCGGGTCGTTGAGTGTATCCCTTAGCTACAAGCCTAGCCTTAAAGGTTGTGACTTCTCCATCAACGCCAAGTTTGCGCTTGTAGGCCCACTTACAGCCCACTGGCTTAACATCTTTCGGTGGATCTACGAGACTCCAAACTTGGTTCTCGCTCATGGAGTCCATTTCGGCTTTCATGGCCTCAAGCCATTTCCCGGAGTCGATGTCAGACATCGCTTCTCCATATGTCTTAGGATCGTTATCCAAAAGATCGGTCGCACCTAGAAAGCCATATCTCACTGGAGGTCTGGACTCTCTAGTGGACCTACGGAGAACGGGAACGTCAGTGGTGACTGTGGGCGTTGACTGTATCGGAGCCGGTGGTTCAGGAACCGGGGCTGGCTGTTCCTGAGGCTGTCCTTCATGCCTAGCATGTTGGACTTCTCGAGGTTGGTCAGCCCTTCGGCTGTCTATCCTGAATCCTCTAAGTGAGGGTTCCGCGGCTGTGTCTGATGGCTGGATTCCATCACTTGATTCCTCAAGGATCAGCTCATCAGATTGGATATCCTTCGGGAAGCCTTGCTCCAAGAATACTGCATTTCTTGAAACAAAGACCTTTTGTTCCAAGGGGTCATAAAAGTAATAACCCGCAGTTTCTTTAGGGTATCCAACGAACCTGCATAAGCTAGACCTAGACTCTAACTTATCTCCCACTAACCTCTTGACGTATGGGGCTACCCCACACTTTTAAGTTAGTTGTAGGATGCAGGCTTGCCGTGCCATATCTCATATGGCGTTTGGGTCAATGTACTAGTAGGCGCTAAATTTAATAATTTGGCCGTCGTTTCTAGTGCATAGCCCCAAAACGATAAGGGCAATTTGGTAAAACTCATCATGGACCGAACCATGTCCATCAGGGTTCGATTCCTCCTTTCAGAGACACCATTTAACTGTGGTGTTCCTGGAGGTGTCCATTCTGATATTATACCATGTTCTTTTAGATAATCTAGGAACTCCGTACTAAGGTATTCACCGCCTCGGTCCGACCGTAGGATTTTAATTTTGCAGTTGGTTTGGTTCTCCACTTCAAGTCTGAATTCTTTAAACCTCTCAAGAGCTTCAGACTTGTACCTCATCAGGTAAACATAACCATACCGTGAATGATCATCGGTGAAGGTTATGAAGTATGAGAACCCATCTTGAGCCTGCGTCCTTAGTGGTCCACATACGTCTGTATGGACCAAGTCCAACAGACCTGTGGCAAGCCTACTTTGTCCTACAAAGGGCTTCTTGGTCATTTTCCCTCTTAGACAGGACTCACAAGTTGGTAGATTGCTCAAGTCCCCAACCTCTAAGTTCTTTGAGTCTACCAACCTTTTCATCCTATCTTGGGATATGTGACCTAGCTTAGCGTGCCACAGACGTGCGTTCCCGTTATTATCTAATTTTCGTTAGTATTGTGCATTGAGGATGAAATTCGTTTGTTGCAAGATATAGAGTCCGTTAAGCAATGTACCAAGTAGATGAGAAATTCCACACCTCATCAAATAAAAGCAATTTTTATTGATTCTAAACTCATAACCACTATTGTCCAACAATGGAATGGAAATGATGTTTTTAATCATACTGGGTACAAAATAAACTTGCTCTAAATCTATGCTAATACTATCACTAATCACTAGAGTGGCGGATCCTACTGCTTCTGCCGAGATGGCCTTGCCATTCCCAAGCTTCAGGATCATGTCCCCGCTACCCAGTTTTCTGCTTCTTTTTCAAACACCTGCAAGTCATTGCAAATGTGAGCTCCACAGCCGGTATCTAATACCCAAGAGGCAGAACTAGTGACCATATTAACCTCAATCACATATATACCTTGGTTCGAGAAGAGTTTGGGCACTCTCTCTTTCCAATGCCCTTTCTCACGGCAGTTGATACATATGTCATATGCCTTTGACTGTTGCTTGGAGACAACCTTTCCCTTTCCTTTGCCTTTCCCCTCTTTGGAAATGGGAACACTCTTAGTGTTCGTAGCTGCTTTAACGGCCTTTCCCTTCCCTTTCTTCTTCTTCCAACGTCCAGCACCCTTGCCTTTCGTATTAGAAGTCGAAGCACCTCCAAACAATACAGAAGGCGTGGACTTCTTAGTCGTTGCCTCGTATTGCACCAACATATTGATCAACTCATGAATGCCCTTCTCAAGTGCGTTCATGTTGTAGTTGACGATAAATTGGTCAAAGGAGGGTGGGAGTGACTGAAGGATCACATCTATATACGTTTCATTATCGAGACCTGCCTTTTAGGTCCTCGAGCTTTTCCACCAGGGTAAGCATTTTAACCCCATGCTCTTGTACAGAGGATCCTTCTGTCATTTTCGTTCCAAAGAACGCCTTGGTCGCGACATACCTAGTATGCCGATCCGGGACTGCATAGCAATCCTTAAGGCGAGCCATAATGGAAGGGACATCGTCTAGCCTTTCATATTGCATCTGAATCTCATTGGTCATCGAAGCAAGTATGATGCTACGGACCTTCCGGTTATCCTTATGCCAAGTCTCGAACGTCTCACGTTCTCTGGCGTGGATCCTTCCGGTAAGGTCCTAGGGAGATGCTCGTCCATGACGTAGCCTTGGTTCTCGTAATCTAGGACTATCCTGAGATTGCGCAACCAGTCGTTGTAGTTTGTTCCATTGAATTTGTTTGTCTCAAGAATGGTGGAAAGTGGGTTCTTAGACATTTTAAAATCTACATTTTTAGAAAACAGCGCGCGATCAGCAGAAAATAAAAGACGATGGTTTGATAAAATAATTAAATGCATGGACTTTAGTCATTTAATCCTCCCACTATTTATACGAAAATACGGTACTCTCAAACGTGGTTTTCGGAAAATCCTTTCCAAGTGGGCTTGGGATCCACAGCGATTTTTCCCATACCCCGCTTTTACGATTCGCATGGAAAAGATCCTGTGGGAAGTATTCCATACCATTCTCGTTCCACGAGATTCTCAAGATTATTGCCTCACCCTTTCACATGATCCCGAGGACTCCAAGCGAATCATGTTAATTGGGCGTTAGACCCAACCCAATCGACCGAGCCACGGACCCACTGGTACCCCCACGACTCGTGAGACAGGTAGCAGCAGCCCGCTTTTCGTTCATGACATAATGCAGCTTCCTTTAAGACAATAACGTGCCACGACTCGTGAGACCACGCTATTGACCTAAAGCAGCTTCCTCATTATGCCATGGATTGGAAGGCATGGACAAACTCCTAGAGTTCATGTCCACTTTGTCTAGGGTCTAATATTT
Organism: Sesamum alatum; assembly: GCA_034509735.1. Lineage (NCBI taxonomy): Eukaryota > Viridiplantae > Streptophyta > Magnoliopsida > Lamiales > Pedaliaceae > Sesamum > Sesamum alatum. Next base: position 37,831,091 of record JACGWO010000001.1, read on the forward strand.
TGACATTGGTCCAACCAATGTGAGAGTAAGTAATGACCGAGATCTCAAATAAATAAGTATCTACACATACATCCATAATGCGTAAATAAACCATCCACAGCAGTTATACGATAAATAAACAACCCATTCATTCATCATCATAACCACATGCAAAATTAAAGCCTAGCACGCCCCTGTTGGATGATCACGAGCCCAAATCCTATGCGACCCACTGAGCCCGTAGTGGATCTATGGTCAATCTAGGGTTGGTCCTATACTATTACATTAATAGTAACCCAATCATCATGCTGATGGGCCTTGGTCTCTTTTTCTCTTTCTTCACTTCATGGAAAACTCCAAGGGACCTCCCGTCTGGGCTCTCCATGTGGTCCTTCCTTCTTTTCCACCAATTACAAAAATAGAAACCTCAGTCCTAGTCTACTCTCATTACATATTAAAAATAGAAACCCCAGCGAAAACCCGGGGGGAGTACATAAGGAGGGAGGTAGAATGCCTTATTATTCCAAGGCAACTAGAAAGAGAGAAGGAGAAAGCAGTAAAAAGAGGCACACAGGCCCAACAGAAAATAAACCATACATCCGGTCTAGGCTCGCGATCATCCATTTCCATCCAACACACATAATCACATGATCCAATCATATAATTACAAAATACCAACAACATATGATTTTCAATCATAAATATCCAAAATAATAAATGAATATGTGCACAACGTGTGAAAAAATAAAACACAAATATTGGTAATAATATTTTCTCGTTTTAGGAAAACCTTTCCTCATTATTTTAAGTAACATAACCCCGGGATTCCAAATCCAATTTATTTTACTCCTAAAATAATGTCTTTTAGAAAATAGGCATAATTGAACCAAAAAAACGAATTTTCAGAATTAATTCAAAATTAATACTGAAAATAATTAAAAAATTAAAAGGAAAAATACTGCTAGGGTTTTGAAACCCTAGCAGCAGCACCGGCGGCGGCCCGCCGGCACGCGCGCAGTGCAGCAGGCTCAGCCTGCCGCCCCTGCGCGCGCGCAGGCACTGCCTGGCCGGGCGCGCGCACGCAGGCCCCTTGCCTGCGTGCGCGCGCGCCTGGCCGGCACCGCGCTGCGCGGCCTGGCATGCCGGCAGGCCGCCGCGCGCGCAGGCTCCCTTGCCTTGCGCGCGCGCTGGCCTGTTGGCTGCCGGTCGTGCCGTGCGCAGTGCGCGCGCGCGCAGACTCCTCCGTCTGCGTGCGCGCGCGCGTGGCAGCGCTGCCCAGAGCCCGTCCGCGCGCGGAATCGCAGGCGCGCGGCCTTGCGCGCGCGCGCGCGCATGAGCATGCCTGCCGGGTGCGCGCGCGCAGACACCCTTGTCTGCGTGCGCGCGCGCCTGCTGGACGCTGCCCCCACGCGACCGGCTGGGCGGCGCGCGCAGGCCTCCCTTGCCTGCGCGCGTCTGCCCCTGCCGGCAGCGTGCGGCTGCGCGCGGCCAGCCCTCCCAGCTGGCCGGCTGCGTCGTTTCTCGTTTTCCGTTCAATTTTCCACCCCGTTTTCCAAGAAAAACAGAAAAATACCAACATTCAGAAATTCACACGAATCAAAAGCAATAAAATCGACATGCTTAAAATCAAGAACAATCAAGATTTAATATAAAACATGCCAATATCACGTTTCATGCTTATAACGCACATAAACCCTAGGCCTATACACCGAACCGGGCTCTGATACCACTGAAAGAAATCGGTGGATCGTCCCGGGAATTGCGCGATTGCGGAAGCGCGATAAAATAAACATACAAAAATAAAAGGCATGCTTTTAATTTAAAAGAACACGCTCAAGGGGTGTGCCCTTGAGGTTCCCGGGCGTTCGGTGTATCTCATGATCATAAAGCAAATAAAGAAATCATGGAGGCCATAGAGTTGAAAATTAAAGAGGGACGAAAAGTAAAACGAGACCTACCCGTTGTCGTTTTCGTCTTCAACGGCTACTCGCGTTGTTTCCCGTTTTGCACCGAGATCTCGTTCTTGAGACCCTCCAAATTGTGACACACGATCCACCCATGTATCTTGCACGTCGTGCTAGCAACGAACAAGTGTATAATTTTTTGGAGTGGACGAATCAATAACACGTTATCAATTAACGGTATTGGTTCGTCTAAGTTCATAATGTTCCAAGAACAAAAAGAACTAAGAAAAAATACTTTCTTGTTGGAGAAAGAGAGAGGGGCGGACGAGAGGTAGGAGGAAGGGGAGAGTGTGTGTTGTGTGTGTTTTCAAGAATCATCATCCTACAATTGTTGGAAGCTAGAGGTTTATATAGAGGAGGAGTTTAATCCTCTTTAAACTCCAACTCTAAGAACTCTAATTTGACTAGGATTTTGACCTAGTCAAAGTCCTAGTCAAACTAGTGTTTGACCTAGTCAAACGAATCCTAGCCTTCCATCTCTCCTTTCCATCTCAACTGTTGATTTTAATTTAATGGAATATTTAAATCCTATTAAATATTCCAAAAGGCTAAAAGAATAAATATAATGTAATAAATAAATATTATTATTTATTCTAAGCCCATTAAATCAACCCTTTTAATAAATCCTATTTATTAATTTAATTCCCTTTATCAAATAGAAGGAATTAATTTCTCCAAGAAAATATAGGACCCGATTAAATCTAATTTAATCATTCCTTTACTCCAATATTTAATTCCAAATTAAATACTAAGTGTGTGTGGATAGTGTGTGACTCTTTAGGTTCACCATTCAGCTAGACTTGGTCGGATTCCTAGAATCCGCCCGTTACCATGGGTGGCCATCTACCAACGGTCCATGGCACTAGAGACTAGGTGAAATATTCGGGGATGAACATTTAGGCTCTAACAGTACACTTGTCCTTCTGTCTTCGGTCTCATCACTTAGAGTTTAGGGCACGGAAAAAGCAGGTACCCATTTTGGACCTAAGTGTCGGTCTGTCCTTACTAAACGCCGCTAGGGAAACCTTTCCCTTCTGTTCAGTCACTGTGGCCACAGATTTCAGGGACAAGACACAGAGCATACATGAGACTCAACTGTCAATACCTTTTGACAGGAGACAGATCCTTTCTTGGAAACTACTGTCACTTTGTGCACCCGAGCTGCACTAGACATGGCTTATGACTACTCAAGCGTATTTTGGCAATCTCTTACCATATCTAAGATACAGACCTGATGCACAGGTAAACTCAGCAGTTCCTCAAGTCAAAGGACTTGGCCTGTACCGTTGGAACCGGGAATACATGTCATACCTTGCTGACCATACTCAAGGTCCTCCGTAAGACGGTTCCCGCGAGTCACCTCAGTCAGCTGCTTCCTAGCATGCTGACCACTAACACTGCTTAGACGACCTTCGTCACCCGTCGATGAAACACGACAGCAAATGCTTAGTGCAAGTCTCAAAGGGAATCCCGGTACCCATTTTCGGGATTCCTTGACTTGGAGATTTTCGGACTGATTCGGTGAGACTGATTTCATGGACCTACCTCCAAGCGTAGTCCCAGTCCCCGAAATCGTTACTCAGTCCGTGGGCTTTGTTTGCGTAGTGAACAAAAATGTAAATGCAGATAAGTGAACGTAAACAAAGTATTGCCATATGATTTTCACTTCTTTATTCATAAATGTTTTATCAAATACCAAAGAATTGTCTAGACATAGGTTACATATTCCTGTCAAAATTGGCTTACATGGTCACCTATTCTAACATGGGCAAACAGAGGTCTCGAACAGAACTATACTGCAGAACTTAAAGACCCGCCTGAATGGAGCAAAAACAGCTTGGGTGGAGGAGTTACCGGGGGTCCTATGGGCCTATAGAACAACGCCAAAAACTACAACAGGGGAAACTCCTTTCTGCTTGGTGTATGGATCGGAAGCGGTAATACCCGCGGAAATCGGGGCAATGACCAAAAGGGTACAAGAATACGACCGAGAGTCGAACAGAGAAGAGCGCCGATCGGACTTGGAAACAATCGACGAAGTTAGGGAGGCAGCGTATATAAAGACCCTGAGGTTCAAGGCCATCATGATGAGAGCACACAACAAAAACGTAAGGCACAGGTCGTTCCAGGTAGGGGACTTAGTGTTAAAGAAAGTTGGGGTCTCTCAGCACGTGGGAAAGTTGGATGCTAACTGGGAAGGACCGTATAAGGTCGTAAAGATATGCAAAGGAGGGGCTTATAGATTGCAAACCTTAGAAGGGGATGACTTACCCCGACCTTGGAACATCAGCAACCTGAAGAAATTTTATGTGTAGCATCGAAGGTCGCGGAGATTCATATCCGATGACGATTTTTGTGGGCATTGCAGGGGAAACTGAAACATCCCTGTCCTTTTTGATTTTCTTGCCTTGTTTATTTTGGTCTGTTAATATGCTTCACAGGGCAAGTAATGACATCGAGAATTTCTGGCTTCAATAATCTGTCAAGTTTGCCAAGTGATGACATCGATACTTATACGAACCTTTTAAGGTCGATAAAACGACACACGCAAACCTCTTAAGGTCGATAAAACAACACGCGAGAACCTCTTAAGGTCGTTAAAATGACACACGTGAACCTCTTAAGGTCGATAAAACGACACGCGAGAACCTTTTAAGGTCGATATAATGACACACGCGAACCTTTTAAGGTCGATAAAATGACACATGCGAACCTCCTAAAGTCGACGAAAATGGCATACACGGACCTCTTAAGGTCACTACAAATAAGGAAAAACACAACAGGCTGAGGCAAAATGTAGAGTCTCCGATTAAAGTGCATTAGAAATAAAATGTGAGAGACCAAGCCAAGGGGTAGGCTGGCCAAATAAGTACTGATTACAAATTCTTAACAGTCAAAAAACATGGGGAGAACATCTCAAAAACTAGCATAATTAGGGTAGGGTCTAAATTAAGAGGGCGACACAGAAGACCCAGCGACGTCTGATGACGGAAGAGAAGGAGCGGCCTCCACCAGCCCGGCAAATTCATCCTCAGGGACCGAGTCTACGACCACCTCCTTTGGGTATTCCTTCAACTCAGCATCCTTGTAGAAACTGATCGAACGATGGTCGAAACCATCCTTCAGTGCCTTGAGATGCTTCAGCTGGTTTAAACACTTTTAAAAACTTACGAAACCCTCGGTAGTGGCCCTTTTCACAACTGCTGCCTCGAATGATCGTGATTGCATGAAAGCACGTGCCCCACCCAGCCTGGCCTGCTTTAGTGCCTCAAGGTACTCGGCAGAGTTCACATAGTCACTCTTGCCCCGCGTCACCCCAGCCTCGAACGCCTTATTTTCCTTTGCTTTCAGAGTGTCAACCTCAGCCTTAAGACTGCGTACCTCTGATTTCAGAGCGTCAATAGCTCGTTGAGAATCGGACGATTGTCGCTCCAACCGAGCCTTCTCTGCCTCCAAACTTTTGATTTGTTCCTCAGCACCCAAGTATTTCGCATGACTTTCACTTAACTCCGCCTTCAACGACTCGTTCGCCTCCTCTATATTCTGAATCCAGCTCTGTAGGTCGTCTCGGTCGTATCGCCAATATGAGCACTGAAGACTCATAGCATGCATAACTTCAGCTAGCTGGGCAAAGAAAACACGACTCAGTGAATCGATAGAGATGGAATATGAAGATCAACTGAACAACAAAGGTCGAACCTGGTGGTGCAGATGAGCACCAAACATTTCTAGTCGAACGTGGTGAACACCGGCTAGACCGATTTGATCCTGAGGGAGAAGGCAAGCCTTGTACATCTCGAAAGAGGTCTCCCCGGGCTTACTGTGAAAAACTGAGCTGTTCCCCGACACCTGCCAGTTGGGCACCAAGGTAGTCTCATTAGGGGGCAATCGAGTGTTGAGCTTCAAGGACTGGTTTATCTCGGCTTGTGCTCGCTCCAAGCGCTTGTAGCATACACCAAGGCGATGGGTGGACTTGTCGATCGTTTCAGGAGACAAATGACTGAGAGCGTCGACTCCCATAAAAACTGGAGACTGCGCCTCTCCCCCGCATTCCGACCCCCCTTCTTCCGCACTACTTTCGACCTCGACTGGCTCGGCGGCGACCTCCTTACCCTTACTCGGCCGACGTCGTTTGGGGCTAGAGCCTTCAGTAGGCATGTCCGGTGCAACCCTACCTTTAGACTTCACCGGACGGGTGCCTACTGAAGGCTCTGTCTGAGCTTTGACACTAGTGTCACTTGGGCGAGAACGAACGGTCGTGCGAGATGGGGTGGGCCTACGAGAAAGGCCCTCCCTTCGACTGACTTGAGAAGGATTCACATCCCCGGGTGGGGGAACCACTGTCAGAGGAGAAGGCGACCTTACACCCTCGGGAGATTGATGATCATCTTGCGGGGGGGATAGGGGGTCGTGAATATTGGTATGGGGAGTAGGAGGAACATCCATAGGCTCAAGGTCGACCTCCACCCCCGCGGCACGAGCGATGCCCACCAACTCCTCCTGCCTTTGTCGTGCTTCATTCGCCATCATCGCAGCCCGAGCCGCCATATCTGCAGGAAAGGTCAAATTAGATGACCGAAGAACAAGAAACAGAAGAGCAAAGAATTTACCTAAAGTACGATGGGAACGAAGGTTGGCAGGAGAAAGCCGAGCTAAACAAAGCACCTCTTCAGTTAACAACTCGTCGGCATCAAACCAATGTTCAGTTAAAGCATTTTCTATAAAATTCGGATCCTAAGAGGGCGAACCCACCCGTTTTAGAGAAGGTTTATGAAAAGACCACTTGGTCGCGACATTCCAAGGCCGACCTCTAGGCGTCTGAACAAAAATAAATTTATCTTTCCAAGACCCCGCTGAACTAGGGAGATTGCCCACAAAGCGAATATGCCTGCGAGCATTTATGGAACAAAACCCGGGGGTCTGCGACCTAGTCGAAGAGGTGGCACAAAACAAAGCAGAAAAGTTGGCTATCGAGGGTTCGTGCTCAAAATATTGCATAAGGATTACAAAGCACAATATGTTCCTTAGACCATTGGGCACCAACTGAGAAGGGCTTATACGAAAATGATTGATGAGGTTAGCAACGCGAATGTCTATGGGAAAGCGAAGCCCAGCGTCCAAGAGAGAAAGATGGACAGTTAAGCACCCTGGAGGGGGAAGATGCATCGATTGATCACGGTCGCAGACGTAAGGTATAGTCAGAAGGGATATGATAATCACGGCGAATCTTTGAAAGATCCTTATATTTAACGGTAGAAGCTATGAACAACCTAGCGTCTAGAGGAGCATCGGTAGAAGCGCTATCACCCCGGGCGGGAGGATCGGGGATGATAACTACTGGGGGAGACTCGCGAGGCCTACGCACAGAAGAGTCACCCCCGGCCATAGGACTACCTGGGGTAGAGGGACTCGACCTCGAAGTACTAGGGTCGGAGGACGACGAAGACGACCCACTCGACTCGCTAGAACCACTAGACTCACCAGACATGTAATAGAAAGAAAAAGAAAAAGAAGGGTAGGGGAATTACCTAGTTAAAGTCGACAAGACGAAGAAAAAGTATGGGAGGATAGGTGGAAAGTCGGTGCCTCGGAGCTCAAAATCCTTTCGTTTTCACAAAGTAGGAGTGGATAAGACAGGTAGAGGGCCCTATTTATAGACGAAAACGGCCAATGAAAAGGGGAATAATCCAAGGGTGGAAGGTGAACCGCCTTAGACGAGTGTACGGTCAGGATTTGCAAGCCCAAGTGTTCAAAATCAAGAGATTTCCCGCTCTTGTTGAACACTCGGGCTGGGGGAGTAAAATGATATGGGCCTTATATCCAATTGGGCCTTATGTCCAACTAGGCCCCCACCTTCAAAGCTTCTGTGGGCCGGATGCACCAGGAAAGACTTGCTGGATCTGGTGGCTAAAAGAGAAAGGGATATGAGGCCCACACCCGGGCCCAGAAAGTACAAAGTGGCCCTCAGAAAAGTGGGGATGGCCGACACGTGTCGGTATCATACGGGGTCAGGTCAACCTTCCGTACAGACCCAACCCAGGTATAAATATGCCATTTATTTTCCGTTACAGGCATTAACTGTTGTTTCGCCTTCATCTACTCGATATATCGACCTTTCTGACTTGAGCGTCGGAGGGCATACGCTGGGCACCGACCCAGCATTGTGCTTTGTTTGTAGGTCCACGAGGTTCCAACCGAACTACTGTTGATTGGGAGAAGGTTCCGACCTGCGACCATCGACGTACGCACATCAAATATAGTGACTTAAGTAAGCTATAAATTTTTTAAATTTCACTATAATAATCGATAAATCACACTACAATAAATATAAACAAATAAATCTACTCTTTTTGTTAACTTTATGAACAGAATTAGATAATTGCCGATTCTGAGAAGACAATTACTTTAAAAAATAAAGCGAAAATTGATGTAAACTAATAAATCTTGAAGTTTGACAAGAAAGATCAAACAGAAAGGATAAAAAATCCAACTCAAATATCAAGTATACTATGCATACGACCGATATGATTTATTTTTGGGTAAATTACAACTACTTTTTTTGAGATTTGGTATAATTAGAAATACCCCTCATTATTTCAGAAATTATAAATACCCCTGAGATTTGTAACTGTCGAACAAATAACTCATTTTCATCTATTTTTACGGATGAACTAACCAAAATGCGCTTATGCACTAAATTATTTCTTATTTAATTCTCAAATTTTTTTTTTACTACAATGCGCAGGAGAGGTTTTTTAAATTTTTACATAGAGGAACAATAATGCAATTTGTCTCGGCTGATTTTTCTACAAGTTTAATAAAAAAAATCAAGGGCAAAATGGTCAATTTCAAGTCTTTGGTTAAAAATTACAAACGTCAGGAGGTATTTATAATTTTTCAAACAACGAGAAGATATTTGTAATTATGCCAAATCTCAAGGGAGGTAACTGTAATTTACCCTTTATTTTTAATCATCTTAACTTTTACTTATTAGATCAAATAATTGAAAAAAAAGAGAGAAAAACTTAATGTTATGCAAAAGTTCCTTATTTAAAAAAGTATTAGAATAATTGTTTTAATTTTTATTGATTTTCATTACAAGCTATAAGCCACACATTTGCTCTCAAATATTTCGAAATTTTGAGGCTTCAGGTCTCGCTTCCACTCCCGCTCTCTGTGACTTAGACACGACATAAACCCGGAGAAATCCCATCGACCCAAGCATTCGACTCTACATTGTCCTCCTTGCGTCTCCGTTCCACGTTCTTTCCCTCTTAATGATCTTTCCAACATCTCTAGTCCTCTCCTCTTCCTAGTTCCTACTTATGTACAGCCTTCCTGACAGCCCCCGGGGGGGGGGGGGGGAGGGGGTTGTATATCCTGTAGTATTTGGTCGTGTAGTCTGAACTCATTCTTTTTAGTGAGCATTTTACGCAAAAAAGACTCAAGAAGATACTTTCAGCTGCAAATCCAGCTAGTTTTTCACCAACAATTCTAAGTTCTGATACCACAAAGAGATATGAAGATGGATTAACGATTATGGCAAAACAAGACTAGACCACTGAAAACTGGCATCATCATATCATGATTCCAGATGAAATTCTAAAGCAGACTACAGCCCGAGCTCGAATTTGCTTCATACAAAATGTACACAATGGCAATTTACAGTCAGCACTTACTAAGTTAACCTGCATTTCTATCAGAAACAAAGTGAAGCTCTAGAGCAAGAATTACTCATTTTGTAGATCTTCTGCAACTTCAGGCACTTTTTCTTCAGTTTGAGGAGTTGCCAGAGGTTCTGCAACTTCTGGCACTTTTTCTTCAATTTCTGGAATTGCCAGCAGTTCGGCAACGTCAGGCACCTTTTCTTCAGTTTGTGGAGTTGCCGGAGGTTCTGCAACTTCTGGCACTTTTTCTTCAATTTCTGGAATTGCCAGCAGTTCGGCAACTTCAGGCACCTTTTCTTCATTTTGTGGAATTGCCAGCGATTCGGCAACTTCAGGCACCTTTTCTTCAGTTTCTGGAACTTTCCGTTTGGCATGCAATTCAATAAGCTCTTTAGCATTAGCCTCGAGAGCTGTCAACTTCTTGTCCAAAAGCTTAATCTTCTCAACATATCCATCAAATTGGCCAACATAATCTTCTTCTGCTTCCTTCATCTTCTGCTCAAGAACTAAGCAATTCAGTTTATATTCCTCCTCCTGCTTCTTGCGAAGCTTCTCTATTTCTGGAGCTGTCAACATAAGACCCCCAAGTCCAACGTCCTTGTAAGTTGGTTCTTCAGGAAGCTGAGCCCTTTCCCTGTACTCTGCAAATACCTTTTGAGTTTCCTTTAAAGCCTTCCTGTAACCATCTAGGACGCTCCCCATTAAATACAGTTCGCGTTCAAGACGGTAAATTTCCCCATCCTTTTTTTGTATCTCTTCCATCCTGGCCTTGTGCAAGTGATCTATCACATTGTCCCTTTTCTGCAACTCAGCAAGCAAGATCTGTTGGTTCATATTTGATTGTTCCAAAGCCTGTTCCTTCTCCTCATAAAACATCCTAGCTCTCTCCGACGCCTGCTGAATTTGCTCCATGCACATTCCAAAATCCACTGGCTTATGGTCCAATGAATCACTGATCCTCAACCTCTTGTTGCTATCATAATGATGTGCGATATGATTCTCAGGGTCCATCACCCTCTTACCCGCGTTGTTAAAGAAAGACGGAGTAGAAGCAATGTGCTGCATATCAGCCCTAATATCCACTGAAGATGGGTTATGAAGCTGCTCCTGTGAACCGAAGGCCATTTGATTTACCTCCATTGCTTGAAGTAAATTCCCAGTGAACCCATTCCCTTCAAGAGCATCATCATTTGGGAAAACATCAAATTTCTCTGCTATCTCCTCCTCATCTTCCTCCCCACCTGTCTCTTCCTCTTCCTCTTCCTCTTCCTCTTCTTCTTCCTCTTTCCTGTCCTCAAGGCTTCCAAGTCCCCCAGCATTTTCTGCACCACACCGCTGCAACAAATGCTCCCCCATATTGTTTTTCCCATGCAAAAGCCACTGCCCTTGCTCATCTCCTCCCCCCTCCTCATCACTCTCCTTGCACTTCTCAACATCCATCATCTCCACATCATTAGTTCCTTCTTCCGTCTCGCCATCCTGTCCAAGTTTTAGTTCAGTGCTAGGTCCGCCCATCTCACAATCCTCCCTGGGACTGTCAACTGCACCAGTGACCTTGACATCTCCATCATTAACTTCATCCTCTTCTTTCTGAGCCTCTGCATCCAATTCTGCAGGCTCCTCTTTCAAGAACACCTCCTCCCGCTGAGACTTTATCAAGTGCTGCAAATGTGATGCATAATAACAATCCCTCAACCGACCTCCTTGCTTCAATTCCTTCTCCACCATGAACCAAAACAACCCAGCCCAATCCACCTTCTCAGGATGTCCATCTTTTATTAACTTCAACCAATCCATCACCTCGTTCGGCATCATCCACATATCCTCATGCAAAAGCATCCAATCCAACACGAGTTCCACTATAAATCCTATCGAATCATCAGACAAAGCCTCACAATCTAAATCCAATTCAGGTCCACCCACATTGCCCTTCTCCTTCTTCAAAGGCAACATGAAAGCACGAGCTAAATCAGCTCTATTCACCATGATACGAAGATCATTTACATAGCTAGCACGTAATTTCGGCTTATAAGTAGCAACCAACTGCGCAAGCAAGTCAACCCTAATGTTCCTATCAAAATCAATGTGAACAAAGTCCCACAAGCCCAGCTTCTTCAAAAGCTTCTCATGCTTAGCAAAATCAAGAAGCTTGTGGGGTATAAAGGGAATGGGGTTCAATTTCGTCTTCAAAGTTTGCAACTTCTCCTCAATCGCTTGCTGTTTCTTGACGTTGGGCTTACCCTTAGCCTTACCCTTACCCTTACCCTTACCCTTCTTCCGCTTATTGGCTACCCGCCGGGTACTCGGGTCGGCTGTGGGCGATGTGAGGGTGACATCAGGAAGTGACACTTGGGGGTCGATGATAGGCGGGACAATTTGGAGAGGCATACCTGATGAAATCGCTGAAGTATCTGGTTCGTGCCCTTCCTCCAATTCTTCTCCCTCTCCCTCTTCGTCGTCGTCGTCTTCTTCTACTTCTGGGCTTTTGTCTTCCGGATCTAGAATGGGCTGCGGTGGAAGGAGGGTTTCTGGGTCGGATTTTGGTGGGTCGTCGGGTTGATTTGGGGTTTCTTGGTTCAGGGATAGGGAACCATCACATACGACATCGGATTCATGGGTCTGTTCTTGCTTCAGAGGTTGTGGGGAGGGTGAGGAACCGGACATGTCTTAACTATTTGCTCGCTCGCTCGCTCGCTCGCTCCCTCTCTCTCTCTCCCCTCTTCACGCCAAAGTGCTTTTCAGCTTTAGGAAAGAAGAGAAATAGGACTCCTGTTGAACTCTGCTGTTTAGCCCGAGTCTGATTTTCCTGTTTCAAGTATATATGTTTCCTTATTAAAAAAAAAAGAGAGTATATATGTTGCCTTTTTACTCCGTTTTCAACATTTAGCTATATTTTTTTCCTTTTTCTATTTCTTCTGAAATAATGGATAGTGAATATTTGGGACGAAAATCCAATAGGGGGAATTCAAGTAATCAATTATAAGGTTGCCAATCCCAAATTTCTTCACTTATCATACTTATTTGTTTATTTATGTAAAACAATTTATTATTTTTATTATTTTCTTTCAAATAAAATTATTAATGTACTTGGCATGTGAAGGAGAGTGCGGCATCGAACGCTTGGCTGATTCAGGATCATCGAACAACTATAGAGGATGTCCAGGTGAACGATTTATAACTTTCTAGACCAAAGTTCAGTTGATGCAACAATCGCGATAGCCCGCCTACAGTTTAGTGTCAGCTTGATAGGATTTTCTGTAATATTGCATGGGGCAATCTATTTCTTCGGACTGAGGGTGGCATACTAATACGACGTACTCGGACCACCGGCCACTGTTAGTAGAGTTAGAGGTCCCCACGCTGTAAATTGTTGCAACAAAAATGGTCATTTCATTCGAGGTGTTGTGTAAATACGAACACATGTGATAAAATTATTACAGAAGCCTGGACAAATCGGTCGGGGGAGTGGCATCAGATTCTCACATTGCAGAATCTCAAGAATTGTACGCTGGGTTTGCTTTAGCGGATTAAGGATTCATGTGACACCCCTTTCATAATTACATTTCATCTCATAACAAATTTTCGTTTAACCTAATAAGACACCTCATATTTTGCTAATATTTTACACATACGTAAGGCAATTGTATACTTGGTCAATATTTTGGTATTTAATAATCCACTCTAGCATTACAATCATACTAGAAGGATCAAGTATAGTTCTAGTTAACACAAAACTTGAAAAATATAAATTTCAGTGGAAGTCTGATGTTTTTGGATGGGAGAAATAACACTTTTTGTCATATAACTTAGGGCCTTCTCACTTTCGATTCCATTGATTACGAGATTCTCACTTTTGGTCCCGTAACTTCTAAAAAGTAGCATTTTTTGTCCCATGACACCTTTCCGTTAAATTTTTTAATGGAAAATAGCACATGCTTAGCACGTGGCCATTGGGGTCTTTATACTTTTTGTCCCATAAGTTATGGAATTCTCACTTTTGGTCCCATAACTTTCAAAAAAGTAACACTTTTGGCCCCCATGCACTTAACGACCATGTGTCACTTTTTGTTAAATATCTAACGGAAAGTATCATGGGATTGAAAGTGCTACTTTTTTAAAGTTATAGGACCAAAAGTGAGAATCTCGTATCCAATGGGACCAAAAGTGAAAAGGCCCTAAGTTATGGGATGGAAAATGTTGTTTCCCCTCTTTGTGTATATGTAACTAGATCTTCTGACTTAAGATGACACTGCTGACCCACCTAATAAGGTTGACAACTGGCTTAGGTCTAGCTAGATGAGTAGTTACAATCTATCTCCTGAAAAAAAAAAAATACTTGGCCAATAATGAGTTGCCAACTCAGTAAGTGTAACCAATTAGCCCAATATATATATATATATACACACACACACACACATAGGAGCACATACACAGAAGACTAATTTCATGCAATAACACCAATCAACCAATATTCATTATACAATTTCCATAATATCACGTAATAACCAATACCAACAATCATGTGAAAACAAATACCAGAATCACGCATCAACCATAACATAATACACACATAATTATAGTTTATTTTCTTGGGGCCCTGCTTAACCTAGCTGGAGTATATTCAATGATTTTGTTGGCTCTTCATCTCAATCAATGTCATATAATCGCCGGCACAGGGTATCCATAGTATGTGATATCCTAACACTGGCCAAGTGTGTAGCAATATAAGCATGGAACATCACACCGAACATGGCACCCCCACACCACTCCATCTCATGATGGGTGATGGATTCCTTCTTAAAACACACCAACCTCCATGCATGTTTTCATTCACTAGTGTAGGGCTTTAGGTAACCATGTAATATTGCAGTCACATCAAGCAGGACCAAATACAACCCCCCGTACACGAGGTTATTGTGGCTCCTCAGGTCGGAGGATGAATTTATATGCAATTGCAGCTAAGGAGTTTTAGTCATATCGATCACGCCACATGGGCTTCCATATGACAACCACCACGAGTTAATTCAATGAACTTAACCATGCATAGACGTCATACGTCTGTCGTCTATGAAACACGACCTCATTATGTGAATGCATCACTCTATAGAACTCCTTAATGCCCAGGGTTCTCGACTTGGAATGTTTCAAACCAACCTTTGGAAGTTGGTTTCATAGTCTCCATCAAATGCGTGGCCAAACTTCATAAGTTTAACTGGTCTGTGCGCTTTGTTCGTGAAAGTCAGTAATAACATAAACTATAATACAAGAAATATGGCCAAAGAATAAAACTATAGTCATGATATTTATCATTACACTGAATAAGATCATTAACACTAGATTACAAAATAACCAACTGATTGGGTTTCTGGTCACCTTCACTAACATTAGATACCATCGGGTTGAAGGTTGATAGTTTACTTGTCTTGATGTTGTCAAGTTTTGAGATGTTGAAAAAAAAGTTGCAGATGTACCAAATTTGTTGATTTTGGAAGTAAAATGGCCGATAAATTGAGGATATTATTAATGAAAATTTTGAATAGTTATGGCTTACTCCGTTTCACAATTTTACTCACTTCATTCTCGTTTGTTTTTATGTGACTCTTTTTTCCTGTTTTTCTTACTACCTTTTTTTACATATCACACCACACCTATTTATAGTGCTCAATGAAAAACCCTAGAACGTAAAAATACCATGAGATAGTCAAGATTATTTAATTTGTGTCAAACTTCTAATGCAAATACTTCTTCCAATGATTGAATGCTTGACTCTAACTTTAAATCTCTCTTCACTTGCCAAACTTATTCAAGACGGACAAGATGAAAAATTAATACCGTTCAACACTGTGAAGAGGATGTCCCTATTATAGCTTCAATCCCACTATCTTGCTTACCCATTGATGACAAACTGATCTGACCCTTTACACATGGAATGTTCACTATTAGAAGTGTTGATCACATTGGAACAACAACACTGAAGCTTGCGACTCTAGGCCGCCTCAAGGAAATGAATGGGCATTCATTTGGAAGGACATTGGTCAGCTAAAATTAAAACCTTCCTACAGAGGATCTTCGATCATCCAATTTTTATAATGAGGAACCTCTGGGGGTGGCACATCCATGCAGATTTTGGGTTCCCATTATGTCCGGCGGAGTATGAAGATGAAAACCACGCCATGCCCGAATGTCCATTCTCTCGTCAGATATAGGCTCTCTCTTTCTCCCTTCATTGTAAGTGAATGGCATGGTTCAATGGAGGAATAGTCTCAGATTTATAGACGAGACTTGACAGGAACTGTTTCGAGTTTACAGCTACAATGGGTAATTGCATCACTTGGCGCACTTAGCAGTTTCCGTAGGTTCACAAAGCCAAACATGTTGCCCTGATCCCAAGAACAACAATTCAGATGCCAGGTAACATTGAGTGCAGGGGCCTTGAGTTCAAGGGGGATTGTCTCAATGTTGTCCACACATCAATATGAAGGCAACTGATCAATCGCCTTTGGGAGCTCTATTATTTGATATTGGCAAATTATTGCAGCACATCCCTTGCTCTCACATCACATACGTCTACAAGGAAGAAAATAGAGTAACACACATCTTAGCCAGGAATGCACGTGGATTAGGAGAGCTATCTTCCTGCTTTATGTTTTGTTGAACATTTATTTAATATTATTTTTTTTAAATAGAAAAACTCCATAAATATATATATATATATATGTATATAACAAAGGTTACATATACAAGTATTCTATGGATACTACTTCCTAATTCTAATATACATAGATTCCATATCGCCGACAACAAAATTTTTCAAAAAGTTTGGACAAGAGTCAAAAAGCTATTTTATATTCGTTGTATACTAACATTAGCAAGAAGGTCCACTGCTTGATTTTTTTCTCTGTAGCAGTGTTTTACTCGAACATATTGGAACTCAGACATAATCAATCAGCATGCTCGAAGAAGCTTCGTCGATTCTATTTGCTGAAGATGTTGCACTCCTGTCATGTTGTTCGCCCCAAACATGGAGTCGGTCTCGATAATCAAGTTTCTAATATCTAAATCTCTTACAAGGCAAAGACCAAACCAAAGAGCCCATAGTCTGCTCTATTGTTAGTAGAATAGCCAACTGCATGCAAAACCCATAATAAAATCTCCCTGAGAGTTTCTTATAAGTCTTCCCGCTTCCGAAGGCACTGGGTTTCTTTTGGAGGCTCCGTCTAGATTTAGTTTAAAAACAGATAGTGGTGGGGGATTCCATTTGATAATGCTAATAGAAACTTTTTTAGAGGTCATGTCCTTAATGAAGAAGTTATTCGAAGCTTTTTTGGCTAGTGTAAGAGTGAAGTTAAGTGGAATGTTTTTAAAAATTAAATTGTTTCTCATCTTCCATATGTACCACAATGAGTGTAAGGTATTCAGAGGTTCAGAAGGTTGGAACTTCAACTTGTTAAGATCATAATGATGTTTTAGTGTTGCAAGCTAAAGGGGATCGTTCTATAAATCGGTTTTACCACAGAACATGCAAACAAATGGCTTTCATTCTCATTAGCAGACTTACACAGGTTGCACCTAGGATCAGTTATAATCTTCGTTTGAGTTAACTAATAACAGGTTTAGATAGCTTTATGGCCCAACATCCAGCCGAAGAACGTGACTTGGGAAGAGTTTTTAATTTCCATAAAGCTTTCCATGGTAAATTAGGCCCATGCATTATACTGCTATTCATGAGAATTTTGTTGTAGGATGAATTTATAAAGGAGCAACAACTCTTATCCCAAGCCCACCTAAATTCCATGTCATTAAAAACCGGGTTAGCTTTTATCATATTAGTAATATCAGGTGTAGCGAAAGTATTAAGCATATCAACTCTCCAAAATGGGTAATTCTTCATAGTAAACTGGTTAACTTCAAGACTCGTATCAATCATAATAAGACGCATAAACCTATCAATAAACTTTATGTTACCTACCCATCTATCTTTAAAAAAGTTAACCTTACATCCATTGCCTTTGTTCCAAGCTACAGAATCTTTTATAAACAGAATGCTCCTGGTAATGTTCTTCCATATCCAACTATGATAGTTCTTGCTACTAGCTTCTAAAAGAATTACTTTCGAAAAATACTTACCTTTTAACACTGTAGCCCATAGAGAATTTGGTTCTGTGAGGAGATTCCAAGCAATCTTTGCCATATAAGCCTTATCAAGTATTCTTAGATTTTTTATCACTAGACTTCTTAGTGCCTTCGGCTGACAAACTACCTCCCATTTGAAAAGGCTCTTTTAGAAGTGTTCTAACTACCATTCTAGAGAAACCTTTTACAAATCCCATTTATCACGTTTATATTACTTATAGGAATTAAGAAGGAGCCCATAGCGTATTGTGGAATAGAATTTAGAACACGTTTTGTCATAGTAGCTCTTCTAGCATACGATAGAAAATTACTATACCAAGCATTGATTTTCCCCTGAATTTTATTAAAAATCTCAAAGAAAGATTCTTTATTAAGACGGTTATATGAGAAGTGGAGACCAAGACATTTATCAATATGTCTGCTCGTTTGATATTAAGAGTTCTGATAATATCATTTTGTCTCATCTGAGGTGTATTAGAATAGAAGATGATCTTTGATTTCTCCCCATTGATAGTTAATCCAGAAGCTAAATTAAAACTTTTTCAACATTAGTTTACACTAACAGTGGTTGTATGATTACCTTTATAAAATAGAAAACAGTCGTCTGCAAAACATAAAATCGGAACTTCCAAACCATCTTTTCCAATTTTAAAAGATTGAATCTTATTCTGTAGATAAAGATTTACAACATTTATGATTAGGACATCTAAACAAAGGATGATAGTATAAGGAGATAGGGGATCTCCCTATCAAATGCCTCGTTTAGGTAAGAAAGATCGGAGACATGCCCATTTATATTTAGAGAAAAAGATACAGATGAAATAGAGGCCATAATCCGTTTAATGATGAAATCCGGAAGATTATATTTCTCAAGAACTGAATTATAATTGGCCATTCTAACTTGTCAGAGGCCTTTTCAAGATCCAACTTAAGGCCAATAAAGCAATTTTTAGCATTAATATTCTTTTTACATTTCATAAAGTGCAAAATATCATGAGTCATTACTAGATTACAATTAATACTTCTATTAGGGACAAAAAATGGGAAAACTAATTTGCTCACTAAAGATCGTAATCTACTAACAATAATATTCGAAATGATCTTGTAAATAACATTGCATAAGGTAATAGGCCTATAATCCTTCATGTTTTGAGGATTTTCTTTTTTAGGAATAAAAATGACTCAGGTTTGGTTGATTTGGGGACTCATATTTCCAGTAATAAAATCTTTTTTAATGGAAAAAATACAAAGACCCCTTCGTGATATGAGGAATGTTCAAAAACCCCCTATGAAAATTAAAGTAATAGTTACACCCCTTGTGATATAAAACAAAGTTAAAGAAACCCCCCTGAGACTAGGTTTGATGATGCACGCACTTTGACTGTGAGTATGGCTCTGAAAAGCATATTTTTTGGATCATTTTATCCTTCTATCTCCCAACCTAATCTCATATATATAATATATTAAAATATTATATTCATATAATATAATATATATATATATAACATTAATTTAAAACTAATTTTAAAAAAAAAATTGGCAGCGGCGGCAAAGCCGCCGCCGCTGCAGAAGAGGGCCACGTGCCCTCCTCGCCCCTTGCCATCGCCCCCCTCACCAGAAATAGGTCCGGGAGACGTGGTCGCGCGTCGCCTTCGCTGCGATGGGCGACGACCATCACAGCCGTCGCCCGGACCTATTTTTGATCTGGGCCGCCCCCCTCTGCGGGGAGGGGGGGTGCGAAGGGGAGGGGGGCGATCGGTGGGGGGTAAAAGGGGAGGTGGGGTAGGGGTGGGGGTTGCGGGTTATTAGTTTTTTAAAAAATAATAATTTTATAATTATAAATTATAATAATAGTTATATTATAGGTAATTTATAAATATATAGAGGGGCATTTTAGTCATTGTCTCTAAAAAAATATATTTAACTTGACCAAGGGGCAGTGTGATTTATTGTTCATAACATAGGAGTGATTTTTTATATTTAAATTTTTATAGGGGATTTTTGATATTTTTTCATATCACAGGGGGTCAAAATGATTTTAGCCCCTTTTTTAATCACAGCTATGTCAGTATTTTTGACATAAGGCCAAAATTTTTAAAAAAAAACTGACTATTGAAGCCATTAGGTCCCGGAGCCTTATTAGGTACAATTTTGTTTATTGTTTGCCATATTTCCAGTTCTGAGACCTCCATACATAAAGACTTTTGTTCTTAATTTAGTCTATAGTTAGAATTATACAAATCCAGATTTTGAGATGCAAAGTTACTCGAGTAAAGATTCTCATAATATTTAAAGAAACTTTTCATAATATCCTTTGTAGAATAAACCATTTCATTTATTCTCGTTCCTTATACCTTCTCCCTTTTGGGAAACTAGCAAAACCATGGTAAAATTTTGTATTAGCATTCCCTTCCAAATTTCATTTAATCTTTGCTCTTTGGGACCAATATAGGTTTTCTAAATTTAAAAGATTTAATAAATCATTCCTTAATCTAGTCTCTCTTTCTAGGATTATATTATTAGGTGAGATAGAGATTTGATTCAAAACCCTTTCAAGCTCCAATCTAGTAGCTTCAATTATCTTTTTTTATATTACCAATAGTATGCTTTTTCCACTTAATACATTCAGTTGCTAGGTTTCTTGATTTAAATAGAAAATCGTTAGTAGCATTATCATACCAATTTTTATCCCAAATTGTCTGAACCAATCTCTTATAACTATCATATTTTGACCACAAGATTTCATATCTAAACAAAGGCCACCTAAAAGGTTCCTTTTTCGTTTCTAACTAACGGGTGAATGATCTGACATAGGGGCTACCAAATGATAAACTCCGGAGTTGGGATGACATTGAAGAAATTCTTGGTTTATGAAAACCCAATCCAACCTCTCACATATAAAAGGAAGAGCCAAATCTTCTATTAGACCAAGTAAAGGGGTGACCTGAAAATCCTAAGTCTATAAGGCTGCATGCATTAACACGTTCACGAAAACCCTTCATTTTATTGTAAGAAATGGGATTACCCCCTAATTTTTCGTTTTTATGCAATACATTATTGAAATCCCCCACCACAATCCATTTAGAATTTATAGACGTAGCAAAATGTTTAAGCTCAACCTAAACCTTGGAGTGGAGATGTTGTTGCAAGTGATTGTATACCACCGTTGGCACAAAGGGAGGATCGCCGCCTTGCACTGAAGCCTCAACATGAAAAGTTATGGTAGTGCTCCTCGTGATCCCAGTCGTGACAGTTGCAGAGTTCCACATAACCCATAGACCACCTGAAAGTCCCACTAAGGTTGCAACAATATGGCTATCAAAATGGAGTATACTGATCATCGTTTGAGATTGTTCGTTCTACATACAAGTATCAAGACCACAAACATAGTCGAAGTACAATGATTTATCAGTGATCTGGCAACATTCAAGAATTCTGGCCTTCCCGCGCCTCTACAATTCTAGACTAGTATCTTCATGAGGGGGATGGGGGTGGAGGGGGAGAGATTAGGGACAAGAAGCCATTCACTTGATTCCTATTCTCCACTGCACGACCATTTTGGAGCACTATGGGCTTTTGGGGGTTGCGATCTTCTCTTGGCATTGGGAAGACTAGAACATGATACTGAATTTCCCTGTCTCTCGTTCTTGCGAATAATTTTCTCTCTTGTCCTATGTCTATAATAATATTTGGGTACTGTGGAGGGTTTATGAAAACATGGGGGACTATATGCAGAGGCTGGATTATGAACTGGTACTGCCCTAGGGTTAGCATGCTACTTCTGGTCCTGGCTATTTCCTGTTACATGGGATTATCCTTTGACTTATTTTGTGATTCTAGGTTTTCTGGTTGAGTTGGGTTTGTAGGAGGACTTAAACTCAAAATTTAGCTCGAACCCAGGAGGGAAATAAGAGCTCGGGGCTGGCGAGGTGCATTTCTCCTCATTGGGAACAGAGGTGAAGGGGGTAGAATTGTTGCTCGGTTTTGTTTCTGATTCAGATTTTGGAGACTTGAAATCAGGTTTTGGGTGGTTCGTGTAAGGTTGCTCTGTATTGATGATATGATAGACAAGCTCGGACTGTTGGTTGTTTGCATGAAGGACTCTTGAGGTATTTGAGGAAAACCCGGTATCATCCTTTTTGAACTTTTGCTGATTTTGGAGGTTGTTGTATTGTGATTGCACGACTTTTTTGTTAGAATAGGTGACCAGAAAGTCAATTAGATTGGCTGTTTTGGGAACTATTCGTCGATCTTTATCAAAGTAATATTATATTGATGGATAAAGTAAGTATTTATCATTGGCAAATTGTGTTTGTTGTGCTTATTACTTACATTGAATGACGTTTCAATGTCACAACAAATTCCCACAGACTAATTGGTTAAACCCATTGAGTTGAGCTGCGCATAGGTTGACGGCTATGAAACCAACTCCTCAAGGTCGGTCTGAAACGTTCCAAGTCGAGGACCTCGAGACTGGGCCTCGAGTGCCCTATACAGACTTGCACTAAGTATTGCATTCATTGGGTGAGTGCCGAGTTTCATCGGTGCTAGACGTAGGTCGTCTATGCAATTTTAGTGGGTTAGTTGGCAAGGTAGTCGACTGACTGAACTGACTCGCGGAAATCGTCATATGGATGCCTTGGAGGCTTGGTCGGTATGACTGGAATTCCCGATTCCGATAGTACGGGATTAGTCCTCGGACTTGAGGAATCATGGCAGTCGCATGCATATGAAGGTTGTATCTTGGATCTGGCGAGAGGTCACCGTGTCTTTGATATGGTCATTATAAGTCTTGTCCAGTGCAATCGGAGTATGTAGTGAGGACGGTGGATTCCAAGAGAGAATCTGTCCCCTGTCAGTATTTGACAGCTATGTCTCCTATGCGCTCTGAAATGGTTTCGACTCATTAAGTCTACGGTCGTAGTGATTGGTCGAGTAGGGAATGATTCCCTAGGTCGATCAATAGAGTAAATGCGTCTCGAGTTTGTAGCATAGTTGCCTAGTCCAGGATGGGAACCGACACCCAATTCCATGCCCTAGATTAAGGCCGGGAGATGGTCGACGGAAGGACTACACCTGTATGGAATTCGAAGCCTAAATGTTCACACGGACCATTACTAGACGGCCACCCATGGTAACAGGCATTTCTAATTAATGGTTAATCAGAAATAATTAATTAAATTGGATTTAATTAATCAATTGTGTTGGACACAAGCCCAAGTCTAACTGAGGGTGAACCTAAAGAGTCACACACAAATCACTATGGAAGTAGTGGAATTAATTTGGAATTAATTTTGGAAGAAGTGAATTAATTCTGGAAGCAGAACATAAATGATTGGATCATTTATTGGGAAAATTCATTGGATGGATAGCCCAAGAATTAATTAATTGGATTAATTAGTTTTGGGCTTAATACCTTTAAATTAATTGGACTAATTTATTGAGTTTCGTTTAATTAATTAATTGGATCAATTAATTAGTGTTTGAGCTTATGTTTATTTAATTGGATTAAATAAACTTTTGGATTTCAATAAGGTTTAAAATTAATTGGATTAATTTAAAACCCATGGATCACTTGATTTAATTTGATTAAATCAAGATCGGTCAAACCCGGTCCATGACTCAAAATCAAAGCTCAAAGGTTTGATGCAAGTTTAAGAGGAGTTGAAAGTCCTCCATGTAAGCAATGATGTGGCTTGCCATGATGGCTAGGTGGTCCACGTATTGTGCTAACATGGTTGGAGGTTGAGCACAAGTTGTGCATTAGTGTGTAGGTGGTTTTTGAAAACTACCTGCAACTACACAACACATGTATACACTTTTTAACTCCCTAACTTGCTCTCTCCTCACACAAGCCACGAAATTTCCTGCATTTTTTCTCCATTTTTGAGTTCTCTTTGAATTGGATTCAAGATGAGAACATGAGAAATACGTATACATTAATCAATAGTGTAATACGTATTTCGTTTTTTCCTTGATCTAGCTTCTACCTAGCAGTAGATCTAGATTTACTTTCCTAGTGTGGTGTGGATCATCTTTAGAGGAGTTCTAACTTGAATCCTAAGGTGAACGAAAAAGGAACGAAAAGGGATTGAAAGCTTGTTGCCGTTCTACATGTGAAACGAAAAGGTAATATTACTATTTAAATTATTGTACCTTTTTATTTCCTCCTCTAGCCACATGTTCAAGCATATTTTTCTGTATGTTATGATGCTTTTGAATACGCCGAACGCCCGAGAATTCAAAGGGAACACCCCTTTGAAATCATTTTTAATTTCTTTTATTTTACGCTTCTGCCACGTTCCTGGCCGTACCGATTCTTTTATTTTTCTAGATCCATAGTTATACAAACTTTCTGAAGAAACTGCGTGGGGAAAGGTGTAGGCGTATTAAATGCACCTGACATTGTTTCCTTAATTCAGGTGGATTTTCTTCTCCAGTTTTGAAGGTGGAATGTTCACTGTTATTGTCGTTTTCACCATTTGTATCTAGTGGCTTCAACGTATGTGATATGGAAGCATCTGAATGTATACTTGGACTAGCAAGGTGGTGGTTTTGACACGTACCCAGACACATAGTTTTTTGTCGGCAAACAACTTGACTGCAGCCTATGGTCTCTGTCAGTCCCTTGGAAGTTTTCTTTCTCACCATGTGGTTTTGTGTTATCAATTCTGTTCGCTCCATCTCCTCCACAAGTGATGTGGGTACAACCCAATAAAATGCTCAAAAGACTAAAAACACCCCGAAAAGCGGGCCCCAAGCTGTAAAAGAACACCAGACCCGCGCACCAGATATATGGGTCGGGTCGTGCGACCCGACCTGGATTGACGACCCGGTTTATGCTAAGGACCAGGTGTTCAAATATGGACCTTTGATGCTAAAACTTGTCAGACTAAAGAGATGAGGCCACGTGGACCATAGAGGTACGGACATTTGGTGCTATAAATAAGCCTGACCCACCACATTTTGAAGTAAGTTATTCTAGTTATATTCGACCAGTTCAATTCTCCAAATTATCGACCATCCATCTCGGCCACATTCTGACTTAAGCATCGGAGTGTCTACGCCGGGGACCCTCCCGGCTAGTCTCACGTGCTTGTTTCTTCTCAGGTTTATTGTCCGGAAGCTGACCAGATCGAGTTCAAGGGTGCCCTAACTAAGTAGGTTCCAGGTGATCGAGTAGCGACCCAGATCAATTGGCGCCGTCTGTGGGAAACACTGAGAAGATAACGTACTTGTACGAGATGGAAGGACCGTCTAGGAGAGATCAGTTTTCGGGAGAATACGAAGGAACCTCTCAACGACAGAACGATCAGGTTATTCAAATCACTAGAGACGAACTCCAAAGGATGATAGATGAGGCTAGTAGGAAGGCAAGCAGGAAAGCTATAGTGGAATACGAAAGGAGAACTGCCACTCCGATAGTCCGCGAGCCTACAAAACGACAGCTGTTTAGAGAAAAGGAAATTGAGGAAGAAATGAGAGAGGACAGTAGAGAGATGCCTGTGAAAGGTGCGACCAACGAGGTGTCTGATGCGGTGTCTAGCCAAAAGGAAAAGAGTAAGAGGAGAGAACCAAGATTTTCTAAGGCTGAGGTCGAGGATGTGGGTCACCAGATTGAAAGGTTGGGAGCCCAAATTAGCGAACTCAAGCGTAGGGGTGAGATAGTGGCCCAGCATAGGAACTCGCCTTTCTCCAACAAGATCCTCACTGAGACTGTGGACCCCCATTTCAGAATGCCTGATCTACCTAAGTATGATGGTAGCAAAGATCCACAAGAGCACATCGCCGCATTCGACCTGGTAATGAATCTTTACGGTCAGTCTGATTCCATTAACGCTAAGCTGTTTGTTACTACCCTGACAGGAAAAGCGCAAGAGTGGTTCACTAGTTTGCCCAGTGGAACCATTGAAACTTATGAGCAATTGATACAGAAGTTCGCATTCCATTTCGCGAGTAAAAAGAAACAAAAAAGGTCGGCTACATACTTATTCACCATAAGGCAGAAAGAAGACGAATCATTAAAGAGTTTTGTGGGAAGGTTCAACAATGAGACCCTGGAGGTCCAAGACTTGAGAATTGACATGATGATCAACATCCTCATACATGGATTAAAGAAGGGCCCGTTCGGTTCAGCGTTAGAAAGGGATCCCCTAGAGGATGTGGAGCAATTGATGAAGTTGGCTCAGAAATACATAGATGAAGAAAAAATGAATTTGATGAAAGACGGCGAGTGGATAGGAGGTCGAGGTCGAGGTTGAGATCGGACCAGAGACCGAGGCCGAGACCGCAGAGTATGATCTGAAAAAGAGAACGAAGCACCATATCAGCCTAGATTCCACAGATACACGCCATTGCGAGCTTCCAGGGAACAAATGATGATGATGGTGGAAAAAGTGAATGTACTCCAGTGGCCAAAGAAAACACGAGCCACACCCTCAAAGAGATACTTGGGTAACAAATATTACAAATTTCACAAGGAAAAGGGACACGACACCGAGGACTGTTTTCAGCTGAAAGATGAAATAGAAAGATTGGTTAGACAATGGTGCTTTAAGGACTATATTAGGGATCCCCAGAAATTTGAGAAGGAAAGGGAATCCAGAGAAACACGAAGAGAGAGGTCGAGGAGCAGACCCCATAGCAGAGAGAGGTTCAGGCATAGAGAAGTTAGAAGAGATGATAGACCAGATGAGGTCGCACGCAATAACGCTCCTGTGAAAGGGGTCATTCACACGATCGCAGGCGGACCTACAGGTGGTGATTCAGCGAGGTCAAGAAAGAGATATGCCCGATATGGGAGCGCAGAAAGAAGAGAATTGGTATTAAATGTAGAGAAAAATGAAGAAATTACATTTAGTAAGAAAGATATGGTAGCGGAGGCAGGGTCGCAGAACGACCCCATGGTTATAAAAATGGATATCGCCAATTACTCGGTGCACATGGTGCTGATTGATAATGGCAGTTCGGTAGACATTGTGTTTATGGAAGTATTGAGGAAAAATAGGACTTGATGCTACCCGGCTACAACCAGTGCAGACCCCCTTAGTAGGATTCGGAGGTAGTGAAGTCACATCGTTGGGAACTATCAATCTCCCCGCCTCGTTAGGCGACGAGCCGAGGAGAAAAACTCTAATGATAAAATTTTTGGTCGTTGATACTCCATTTGCATATAACGTGATTTTGGGGAGACCCAGCTTAAACTTGTTTCAGGCTATTGTATCCACGTACCATTTAAAGATGAAATTTCCAACACTCGGTGGAATAGGCGAGGTGTGCTGCGACCAGCGAGAGGCAAGGAGATGTTATAATGTCTCTTTAAAAAAGAAAGAAGGAGATGACATGAAAGCCAAACGGAGAATAGGGGCCGACCACCCTGAAGAAGTCATGGATACCTTGAAAAAAATCAAAGCCCGAACGGATAGAACTAGTGGAAGAGCACAAAGTGATCGAGTTGACTCCAGGGGAGCCCAACAGGACCACGAGGATTGGGTCGCGAATGACCTCAACCTTAGAAACATTGATGATCGCATTTTTAAGGGAAAATTCTGACATATTCGCATGGAGCCCGTCGGAATTTAAGGGAATAGATCCATTAGTCATCGTGCATAGGCTCAATGTAGACCCGCAGATGCGACCTGTGAAGCAAAAGAAACGATCGTTCGGCATAGAAAGAAACAAAATCATTGAGGAAGACGTAAACAAACTTCTCGAGGCAGGATATGTAGCAGAGGTCCAATACACAGAATGGTTATCAAACGTGGTGATAGTGCCCAAGGCATCAGGCAAATGGCGAATGTGTACAGATTTTACAGAGTTGAACAAAGCATGTCCAAAGGACCCGTACGCGCTACCTGGAATAGACTTGTTGGTGGATTCGACCGCAGGGTGCGCATTGTTCAGTATGATGGACGCATACCAGGAATACCACCAGATCTTCATGGCGGAGGAAGATAGAGATAAGACATCATTCATTACTGAAAATGACATTTATTGTTATAATGTAATGCCTTTTGGATTAAAAAATGCAGGTGCCACTTACCAGAGGTTGGTGAATAGGATGTTCAAGGAGCTGATCGGCCATTCTATGGAAGTGTACGTGGATGGCATGTTGGTAAAAAGCAAAGAGGAGAAGCATCACCTCGATCACCTGAGAAAGGCGTTCGAGGTGATGAGAACGTATGGCATGAAATTAAATCCGTCTAAATGCACATTTGGAGTTCGAAGCAGAAAATTTTTAGGATACATGGTGAGTGAGAAAGGGATCGAAGCAAATCCAGAAAAAATAGAGGCAATACTGGGTCTAAGCTGGCCAAAAACGGTCAAAGATGTACAGAAATTAGCTGGAAAGATCGCATCTCTTAGTTGCTTCATATCTCGATCAGCGGACCGTAACTTGCCATTTTTCAAAACGCTAAGGAAAGTGAAGGATTTCAGTTGGAATGAAGAATGCGAACAAGCACTGGCTGACCTAAAACATTACCTGACAAACCCACCCCTACTAGCAAATCCTAAGATTGGTGAAGTATTGTACCTATACTTAGCTTTTTCTGACGATGCAGTAAGTTCTGTGTTAGTAAAGGAAGAAACAGGGTCGCAAAATCCAGTATACTATGTGAGCAGAATGCTTCAAGGAGCAGAGAAAAGGTACATCCAGATCGAAAATTTGGCACTGGCTTTGGTTACTACAGCTCGAAAATTGCGACCGTATTTTCAATCTCACAAGATCATAGTGTTGACAAACTACCCCTTGAAACAAATCATGTCCAGACCAGATGCATCAGGTCGCTTGATTAAGTGGGTGGTCGAGTTAGGCGAATTTGATATTGAGTACCCGGCAAGAACTTCCATTAAAGCCCAAGTTTTTGCTGATTTTATTGTCGAGCTCGCAAGTGACTAGGAAATGAAAGACCAAGAAGGCTGGTTGCTGCACGTTGATGGCTCATCAAACGCGAACAACGGAGGAGCAGGGATTTTGTTACAGAGACCTGGAGGGGTGGAAATTGAGATCGCAGCAAAGTTGGCGTTCCCCACCACTAACAACGAGGCAGAATACGAAGCACTGATCCTGGGTCTAAAAATGGCAAGTCAAGCTGGCGTGAAAAAATTAGATGTATGTACCGATTCTCAATTGGTAGCAATGCAGATCGATGGAACATATGAGACGCGAGAGTGGTCGATGACCTAGTATCTGAGAAAGGTGAAGGAGATGATGCAAAATTTCGACAAGTGCTCGATTCAACAAATTCCAAGGGAAGAAAATGAGCGAGCGGATGCACTGTCTAAGTTCGGGGCTATGATGGCAGGTATAAAGGATCGCAGCATTTCAGTAATGATCAAGGAGGTGCCGGAAGTTGATGAGCCAACCATGGAAGTGCAAGCGATAGAAGAAGAGAGATCCTGGAAAATAGATATAGTCAGATACCTACGTGAGGGGGTCGTACCCAATGATCCGTCGAGGCAAGAAAGATGAGATTTAAAGCAAACAGGTTCACGATGGTAGGAGATGAATTGTACAAAAGGACGATCGACGGACTACTGTTAAAATGTCTCGACCCAGAAAAAGCCCATTATGTGTTAAAAGAGATCCACGAGGGAAGTTGCGGCAATCACTCAGGGGGTAGGTCGCTCGCACAGAAGGTCACACGGCAGGGCTACTTTTGGCCTACTTTAGTAAAAGACGCAATGGAATTCGCCAGAAAATGTGAGAGCTGCCAGAGATATGCAACACTGATATATGCCCCTGCGACCTCGATGGAACCAGTTAGGATCGCGTGTCCATTCGACCAGTGGGGCATCGACATTATAGGCCCCTTCCCACCAGCACCAACTCAGAAAAAATTCATCATAGTAGCGGTCGAGTATTTTTCGAAATGGGTAGCGGCTGAGGCCTTAGCAAAAATATCAGAAAAGGAAGTGATAAGCTTTATCTGGAAAAACATAATTTGCAGGTTCGGCATACCTCGGGTCCTGATCTCGGATAATGGTACCCAGTTTCAAGGGAAGGGAATGTTGGCATGGTGCAAGGAGTTAAAATTTCAGCAGAACTTCACGGCAGTAGGTAATCCCCAAGCAAACTGCCAAACCGAGGTGACAAACCGAACACTATTGCAACACCTGAAAACAAGGCTCGAGGGTGCCAAAGGGTCGTGGGTCGAAGAGCTACCAGGTGTATTGTGGGCATACCACACAACTCTGAGAACTTCGACAGGTGAGTCACCATTCTGTTTAGTTTATGGAAGTGAAGCTATAATCCCTGCAGAAGTAGGAGAAATGATAGCCAGGGTCACACATTATGATCCACAAGCAAACCAGGCCGAACGAGCTTTCGACCTCACCACAATCGAAGAAAGAAGAGATCGCGCCTATGCCAAGATCTTGCATCACAAGAACATGATGATGAGGAGTTATAACCAAAGGGTCAAATCAAGGCAATTCCAGGTGGGAGATCTGGTTCTTAAAAAGGTCGAAGTGTCAAAGCATGTGGGGAAGCTAGACTCAAGCTGGGAAGGACCTTACAAGGTCATCGAAATAAAAAAACGTGGAACATACAGGCTTCAAAGCATGGATGGCAAAGACTTACCAAGACCGTGGAATGTGCACAACTTAAAAAGGTTCTACGCATAATGAGGACCTGGATCAGCCTGTGAAAGGCCTGAAATTTTTCACTTATCAAAAGGCGGAAGGACACAAATATGCGACCGGTGGAAGAACAACGGTCTGTGAAAGATCATGACTGATCTGTGAAAGATCTGTTTCCTTTTTGTTCGATCGCTAAAATTTGTAACGATCTGAGAAAGATCACTATGTACTTAGACGCGGTTTAGCCATTTCAATTCAAAGCCTGTGAAAGGCCATCTCTTCTTGTAAAATGTTATAAGGCATAAAATACGACTTGAGAAAGGTCATGAACTCGACCAAATATTTCAACTAAAACATGCAACCTGAAAAAGGTCCCACAAAGCAAAGCACGCGCAACCTGAAAAAGGTCATGGACTTCTGGTAAAAAATTTCAACGAAAGCATGCGACCTTAAAAAGGTCGCATAAAAGCAAGACACGCGCGACTTGAAAAAGGTCACGGAATTGATCAAAAATCTAATTGAAACATGCGACCTGAAAAGGACGCATAAAGCAAAGCGTGCGCGACCTGAGAAAGGTGATATAAGCGACCTAAAAAATGCTTGATCAAAAATGCAATTAAGCATGCGACATGCAAAGGATTACATAAAGCAAAATGCTCGCGACCAAGCAAGGAAGAAACGGAATAGCTTGAACATCATACCGTCAAGATTAATACGCTCGCATAAATGCGATTGAAACAAGGCAGAAAAACCGTTGTACGACATTTCATAAATCGACAGAGGACAATTACAAGTGTTGATAGTCACCAAGTCACCCGACAAAAAGAGGTGTATAATACAGACGAGTAGGCGACACCATCAGATAGTTCAGCATTTACATCCAGAAAAAACGAGCACGACTAAATCTAGGGAACATAGCCTATTTCATCGATCAAGCTCGCGAACTCGTCCTCTCCGCTGGGATCAGAAGCAACCTCAGGAGGATAAGGTTGAAGCTGACCATCTAAAGAGGAGTCAAGACGGGATTGGTCGAATCCCTCGACAAAGCCTTGAAGGTGCACGACCTGGGCAATACACTTGTCAAACCCATCATTAAGAAATTGGGCAGACTGAACATCGACCGCCGTTTTGAAGACGGGAGATTTACGGAAATCTCGTGCACCCTGAAGACGAGCATTGGCAAGGGATTGCTTGTAGTCGTCTGATTGAAGAAAGGTCTCTCGACCCTCGATGACACCTTCAGTTCTCCCAGTGAGGCGACCGGCCGAAAAGCCGTCGGAGCGTCCCTGCTCTAAGGCAGCAGCAACTTGTTGTTTGCTCTCCTTGATGGTCGCGGATAGCTGGCTTCCTAGGGCAGCAACCTGGGCATCTGCGGCAGCCTTGGCCTCCAGAGCCTCCTTCTCAACAGCTTTGGCACGCTCCAGGCTCTGTTCGAGTTCGCGTACCTTCTTCTCAGCACCCGCTTTATCATTCCGGAACATCGAACACTTTAGAGCCAAATTATGGCCAAAAGCTGAAGCCTAAAATTTGCAAGAGGTAAGACAAGACCCAGAAAAACACAAGGGAACACAAGAAAACTTGATGAAGGTTACCTGCATTAGAACATGAGCAAGATGCTCCTCGACCCGCGTATGAGCAGTTTGGGCCAACAAAATCTGATCGCGGTCGAGGCAGCATGCCTTATACAGCTCGAAGGAGTCCTGCCCTACCAATCTGCGCAGCACGGAGCTGCAAGCAGAAATGGCCCAATCTGGATTCAGCTTTTCCCCATCCATTTCTGCAACCCGGCTGCTCGAAGTTTTGAAATCTTCCCGAGCTTGTTTCAACCAAGTAACCTGCTCCTGGAACTGCTTGGTGTTCTCCTCTTCTTCAGCCGCGTCCTTGGCTGCACGCCTTTCGGCTCGCTTGCTCGATCGCTTGCTGGATTTGCTGGAACTCTTCTCCTTGCCCCGGCGCTTATCCTTGCGCTTGCGTTTCTTCGATTTGCTGGGCTCGCCCTCGACCCTGGCAACTTCACCACTCGCATCTTTGGATCCGCTAGAAGCGATCTCGATAGCTCGGCGACCACCTGGGGTGACGATGGCGGAGGGTTCGACGTGTACCTCGACCACGACTTCGGTCTCGACCGGGTCTGGTAAACGATCAGACTGTTCACTTGGAGGATCAGCTTCAGGAGATGCAACCTCGACGATCGCTTGAGGAGCGACTGCGACCGCTGGGGATCCCCTTCTTCGCAGGTTGCGAGCAATCTCAGCAAGGCGAGCATTCATCACTGCTTCCTCTGAAAAAGAAAAGTTATTTGGATCACAAAGACAGAAAAGTTGCATGACAACAGAAATGATAAAAGTTCTTAAATCACCTAAAGAGCCTTGCACTCGCAAGGGTGCTAGAGAGAGGCCAGCTAGCTTCAAGACTTCCTCTGACAGAAGTTTTTTCGAATCGTAAGTCTTGGAAGTTATAGCATTTATCTGGTCACCTTCCAACCCCCCATCTTGAGGCTCGAGTTCAGGTTTAGAGAGGTGCCAGTCGCATCGAAAAGGCCAAGTTTGACCAGGAGGTGGTCGAATGAAAATAAAACGCTCTTTCCAAGGACCCATGTTTGATCGAAGCTTATCTAGGTATTTACATTCAGGTCGAGCGAAGAGGTAATAGAAACCCCGCTCGCTGGATCGAGCAGAAACGGAAAAGGAATACAACAACCAAAGATTATCAAAGCTAGGCTCGAAATTATGGTATCGCATCATGATGACAAAAATAATTATGATACTTATGGTATTAGGAGATAATTGCATAGGACATATATCTAAATGGGTGAGAATATTAGCTATGGGCGGTGCTAAAGGGAAGCGAAGACCGGCATCTAAAATGAACAAGTGAGATCGGACAGAAACCTTGAGGAGGAAGATGCATGCGATCAAAGGATCGAGGGATTAACACCTCATAGTCGTGGGGTATATAGTACTTATCCTTAATTTTATGAATGGGTTGTTTTACTGAACTTATTATGCCGGCCCAAGGATTCGCGGCCATCATAGCCATATAACCCTCAAGGGTGGGTACCTCATCAGAATCTACATGATCGAGAGATGGGACCATATTATTGTCAGGGGAAGGAACATTCACATTAAAGTTTCGATTATTTGAAGGGACGATCAAGGTCACGACTCGAGGAGGTGAAGAAGAAAAAATGAGAAGGGCCAGCCTCAGTAAGGGCGATCGTGTTTGGAATGTGCGAGGGGCAAGTAGCTTCATTAACCACCTCCTTTGAATGAGGGGAGGTCACGGTCGAGCCCGAAGAAGAGGACCCTGAACCCGAACCCGACCGATAATCGGATTCAGATCCAGAGCTACCCCTCGACCCCGACCTCGATCTCGACTCAGATGAACTAGTATGGGAAGACATGGTAATAAGTAAAAGAGGGTTGGTCGCAGAGTACCTTAAGGATCGGCAACCAGAGAGCGTCTATGTACGCGAGATCGAAAAACACCAGGCGAGAGAAGTTTATGCATTGGGTCAAATGGACCCCCTACATATAGGCGGTCAACATCGTAAAGCGCGCCCACTCTGAAGGGACGCGATACCGACACGTGGAGGGATCCGACGGTTCTAGTAAAGAGGCATCCAGCGACGCGACTTTTCGACTTCTTCTAGCATATTTAACTTACACTAGAAGAAGTAGGGGACTAATTGTAACATCCTCAACGTTAATACTTGATTGTCATTTATTAGCATAATAAAATGGATATATAATGTGGTCATTTATATGATAATTGGTGCTTAATTATAAATTATATGATAAGATTTATACTTGGAAGTACTTGAGGATTTGAAACAATACAAGTGTGGGGTCAAAATAAAAATTTGTGAAGATACAAGGGGGAGATATAATATCTTAAATAAAAAATAAATTACATATGTATATATATATATCTACACTACACAACAAATTAACTCATGCTTATCAACATACTTCATTGCAATATAATATTTATATATATATAGACACCTATATGTTCACACCTACTACCTTATCCTATATATATATATGCTATAAAAACCACTTGTATCACCCATAGAAAATTTGAGAATGTGGTAGAAGCTAATATATATATATATATATATATAGAATAATATATAAAAGAAAGAAAAGAGGGATGAGGCGGTGGAGTGAGACTTTGGCAATATATATATATCTAGGACTTGATTTGTTCATTCTATTATTTCTTCCTTCTTAAAGAACTCAAGCCTAGAGTCTTCTACACATATATTGGTAAGAACTCTCTTTTATTTCGATTTTAAACTTAGATCCATGAAGAACATGGAAGAAATGGATGAGTGAAGGTAGATACATGATAACAGGAAAAACTCTGTCCAATCAGTCTCGGTTTTTCAGGAAACGTTTACGTTTTACCGGTCCAAATTTAGTTATTTTCGTGTCTATGAAAACCTTAGGATGTCCTATCTAACTTTCTAGTTTTGAGTAGAAGCTAAATCATTCGTTTTAATGGCTAAATCAGAGGATATATTCTGTTGCCCTGTTTCTGCGGAAATCTAGACTGACTATAGCAAAACCCCTGTAACTTGAGTTATAATGGTTCAATTTGTATGATTATTTCTTATAATGAAACTAGAGACATAATAGATAATATTCTGTAAATATCATAATTTTTGAACGGATATAAGAATTTTGGGAGAATTTTGAAGTAGAGCTCTATGGACCTGCGACTGTAAAGAACAGGTTGTGCTAAAACCTGAATAAATCATTATATACTGATCCAATTCGCATGATTCTTGTTTTATATGAATCTAGGGACGTAGGGGAATATATGGAGTAAACTAATGCGTTTATATGTTATAACTAGGTCTGGGGAGAGTTTGTAATTTGGCACACAGATTCTGTCAAAGGAAACCATGAACAGAAATAAGAGAGATTATTAAAAAACTTTATTCCTATTATTTAAAATACGTATTTTACATCATTGGAAAGCCTAGGATGTCTAGTGTATCATACTAAAACAGTTTTTAATTTGGATTATTATAATTAATGTTATGACTTAATTAGTCATCAGTGTTCATGCTGCAGGATTCACAGGTTAAGGGGCGGTAAAGGAAATTCTTAAAGATATAATCACTGATTTATATATATATATATATCAAGATATATACTGATGGAAAGATAATTGAGTCTACTTTATGTAGTAGAAAATGGATTAAGGATCTGAATTATGTAGAAAAATATATTAACAGATTAGTGAGGGGTGTCCGAATATTGTCTAATGTACTATTTAGGAATTTCAATATTTCCGATATGTTGACTATACGTCTTACGACTATTTATAGGATACGAGAACAACGTTCAAGAGTGAACACATTATTTACTAAGTATATCATTGTGGAATTGAGGTAAGTATAGTTAATTGGATATATATATATATATATATAAATATGCATGGTTATGTAATCTTGTTCGTAAACTGTTATATGTTGAACTGGATTATGTGATTGTCTTGTGAAATGTTATGTCTATGTTTTGATGTGACGTACATGGTAAGTACTTGAGATATACTTCGATTATGTTGATGAATGATGATGAATGGTGGTGTGGTCGTGAATGATTGTGACATGCTTCTATTTGATTATTGATTGGGGTTGAGTTGTGAAGTTGTTAATCGATAGATGATGAATTGAGATGAAGAGATGGCTTACCTAACCTGGGACATATTCAATGATTTATGATGATGGAATTGGTGACGAGCTGTGTGCTGTCATCAATTGACGGGAGATGAGGTCATATCATACGAGCTGTGTGCTGTGTGATATGTGGATGATGTAATATCATACGAGCTGTGTGCTGTGTGATATGATGGAGGATGTAATATCATACGAGCTGTGTGCTGTGTGATATGGTGGATGATGAGATATCATACGAGCTGTGTGCTGTGTGATATCGGAAGAAAAAGAAAAATGATGATGATGTGATGGAGATGATGATCGCCGGCAAGCCATTGAATATACTCCAGCTAGGTTAAGCAGGGCCCTAAGATAATAAAACCATAATTGTGTATGTATTATGTTGTGGCTGACGCGTGATTCTGATATTGATTCCCGAGTGATGGTTGTTATTCATTACTTTGTGCTATTGTGATTACGGCATAACGAATATTGATTGACTGACTGCTGTTATTTCTTGAAAATTTATCTTCCTTCTATGTGCTCACATGTCTGTGTATATATAGATAATTAGCTATACTTACTGAGTTGGCAACTCACTCTTTGCCATGTACTTTTTCAGCAGATAGATTGCAGTGACTCGTCTAGCTAGCTTGTAGACAGTTGTCAGCCTTGTTAGGTGGGTCAGCACTGAAGTGTCATATGAGTCGGGAACTCTAGCTGCATATTAACGATAATATAAAACATTGACTGGAGTGGTACCTTAAGTTTTGTAATATCTAGAAACTCCACGATTTCCCTTTTCATATGAAATGGTAAATTATGTTATGTAAAGAATTCTGTTGAGGTTTTTAATCGATTGAGGCATATATAGAATGTAATTATAAGAAGATTTATCTAAATTGGGTTAAATGTGAATTAGTTATGAGATGGAATGTGATTACGGAGGGGGTGTCACATTTGGGTGGTATCAGAGCGGGTCTACGTTTCTAGGGTGATAGGTTTCCTATGAGACGTGTCTAATGATTGAATTGTTTAATGTAGGATGGTTTCTTATGAAGCATATGCTGACCCAATAGGTAGTAGGGATGTGTCGATAGAATGAATAAATTCGGATGTACCTGTAAATGTCGGTGGAGTTAAGAATTGTGTTAGAAGAGTAACCAAGTGAAGGTTGTGTATATAAATCTATGTGTTGATACTTTAGTGATGGACTCGATGGAGTTTGATGTTAATTGTGGGATAGATGTATTCATGCATTATAAAGTTTTATTGATACTTGTATAATGGAAGTGGTGAGTAAATCCTCGTATAAACCAAAAGTAGTAAATGTAGGAGATAAGTAAGTGATGACAGTTTGTGTAATATTAACCATATAGGTGAAATAATTGATGATAGAAGGATGTATAGCATATTTGGCTAGTGTAGTACCGACCAAATGGCTAGTCTTGAAAGGAAGACATTCCCTTAGCAAGAGACTTTACTAAAGTGTTTCTTAATGAGTAACTAGGTTGCCACCATAGATAGAAGTGGATTTTACTATGAAAATTTTGTTGGGATAATAGAATATGGAGTTGAAAATGCAATTAGAAGAATTGTCGGAGGAAAGAAGATTTTATCAGACCGTGTACATCCTGTTGAGAGCGCTAGTACTTTTTTGTGAAAAATGAGGATATTATATGAGAATGTGTATTGATTATCACTGACTGAATAAGGTGACGATGAAAAATAAATATCTATTACCAAGAATTGATGATAAACTACACTATTAGAAAGGAACTACAATATTTTCAAATATCAATTTGAGATATGATTATTGGCAATTGAGGATAAGGCACATTCATGCGTTGACAAATCGAAATTTGATCAGTAGTTAAGTCATTTTGTGATAGTCATTACTAATGGTATCTTACTGTATTCGAGGAGTAGAGAGAAGTATGAAGAACATCTGAAAATAGTGTTGTAGATCTTGGAGAGGAAGAGTTGTACACTAAGTTAAGTAAGTGTGATATTTGGATGAATCAGTTAATTTTCCTAGGATATATGATATTTGGAGATAGTATTATGTCTGATCCTGTAGATAAAGGCTATTACGGAGTGAGGCATATTAATTAATGCAACTGAATTTTGGAGCTTCTTAGGGAAGTTGGGTATAATAGGAGATTTGTTGATAGATTCTCTATAATTGTTGATCCTTGGACAAAGTTATTAAGAAAGGGATAGTTTTCACTAGATTAAGTTGTGCCAACAATGTTATGATTAGTTAAAGAGAATATTGTCATCAACTTCGATTTCAGTTTTAACATATGGTAGTGGTGGATACGTGGTGTATACAAATACTTCGAGACAAGGTTTAGGTGTATATCAATGGAGATTGGATAGGTAATAGTGTATGTATCTTTCTAGTTAAGGACCTAAGAATTAAATTATACCATGCATGATATGGAGTTAGTAACAATGATACATGTTTTTGGGATTTGGAGACACTATTTGTTTGGAAAAAAAAATGCATTAGAATTGCAATTGGTTATAAGAGTTTGAGATATATTTTGGCACAAAAAGATGTGAACTTGAGAAAAAGCATATGAATAATTGTTAAAGAATTATGGTTATATTATTGGTTATCATCATTGGAAGATGAATATAGCAGTGGATGCCTTGAGTAGGAAGAGGTCAATCATCTTAGCTAATTTGGGAAGTCATAATTTGATATTGCTAGTAGGAACAGGACCAATATATGCGAAGTTGAGGTTCATCACGTAGCGGATTTGTTAGCAATTCTACAATTTAAGCCTGCTAATGTTTTGGTTGTATCAAGATAAGATATTTGGACCTATGGTGTAAGTTGACTATTGCGTGAGAGTACAGGTTCAAAGGTCTATGTTATTTTGGGATATTGGTTCTAAATTTTATAAGGAATCCTTGTAGAGAGACTATATTTGATATGTGGAAAGGGATGTAAAACATGTTTTATTGATTATTTGACAAAGTTCAGATATTAGTAACTATCCATAGTGATTTCGAGTTGTAATTGGTGTCATGGGAGTTACAAGTTAGGGATTAAATGTTACGTAAGAAATATTACTAAGATGCCTTAAGAGATGACTTGAACTTATGCAATATATATTAGATACATGGATGACATTGTTCGTGCTGAATAAATTATGTAATGCCAAAATAGGCGAGAGATATTTGGGTTTATGGATGATAATTTTGGCAAAATTATATTGATGAGATTTAAGGAAATAAATGTTGACGTTAGAACTAACTAATAGAGTCCCAGTTCATGGATAAGTTTTGGGATATGACAGAGGAAATGATGAAGTGGGTTTGGTTACATATAACATTATTTTCATACATTGAGACTAGATTAGTATACTTGGATAATATGTCTTACTTGTTGCTTTGATGTGTTGGGAAGAGTATCTTGAACCTTGAAAGTTGGTGAAAATGCTTTATTGGTTGAATTATTACGGTCTTGTTGGGACTTTTCTTATTAGGGATGTTAGAGAAATAAACCAGGATAAGATGCCCAATTTTTTAATAAAGACTGATGGAATAGTGAACGGAGGCGAGTTTGTGATACTTGATGTGGTTATGCAGGGAAAGCTACAATATACCATATGGGATGAATTTAGGATCATACTATTGGTCATAGATGATGAGAAATGATGTAGCATAGTTATGTTTAAATGCTTAACTTATCTACAAGTGGGTGTAGAATATCAAACACTAAGAGGTAAGCTTCAATCTTTATCTATAGCTGAACGAAAATGGGATAAGATCGTTATAAATTTTGTTGTTAGGTTGCCCGGTACATCTAGAGAACGTGATGCTATCCGGGTAGAGTGGATAGGTCGACTGAATCAGCTCATTTCTTACCTATACAATAAGGTGATTCTATGGATAAATTAGCTAAGTTATGTGTTTTAGAAATTTTAAGATTATACACCGTGGCTATTTCTACGCCACGATGATACCGCTATGATCCTAGTCATATTTTGTGTGAACCGAAGATATAAATCTCAAAAAAAAAACCTGACGTGCGTAGAAGAGCCAGTAGAGATTCTGGATTATACAATAAAGAAATTGAGGAATACAGAGATATCAATGACAATAATAAAGTAGAGTCATCACTATCCAAATAAATCCCTTGGGAAGTTGAGCAAAATATGAAGAAGTACCCTTATTTGTTTCCATGAACGGGTAAGATAGTCAAATTTCGAGGACGAAATTTTTATTAGGAGGGGAGATTGTAACATCCTCAACGTTAATACTTGATTGTCATTTATTAGCATAATAAAATGGATATATAATGTGGTCATTTATATGATAATTGGTACTTAATTATAAATTATATGATAAGGTTTATACTTGGAAGTACTTGAGGATTTGAAACAATACAAGTGTGGGGTCAAAATAAAAATTTGTGAAGATACAAGGGGGAGATATAATATCTTAAATAAAAATAAATTACATATGTATATATATATATATCTACACTACACAACAAATTAACTCATGCTTATCAACATACTTCATTGCAATATAATATTTATATATATATAGACACCTAAATGTTCACACCTACTAACTTATCCTATATATATATATATGCTATAAAAACCACTTGTATCACCCATAGAAAATTTGAGAATGTGGTAGAAGCTAATATATATATATATATAGAATAATATATAAAAGAAAGAAAAGAGGGATGAGGCGGTGGAGTGAGACTTTGGCAATATATATATATATATATATCTAGGACTTGATTTGTTCATTCT
This sequence comes from Sesamum alatum, assembly GCA_034509735.1. Taxonomy (NCBI): domain Eukaryota; kingdom Viridiplantae; phylum Streptophyta; class Magnoliopsida; order Lamiales; family Pedaliaceae; genus Sesamum; species Sesamum alatum. The sequence continues at coordinate 37,871,874 of JACGWO010000001.1, forward strand.
ATTATTTCTTCCTTCTTAAAGAACTCAAGCCTAGAGTCTTCTACACATATATTGGTAAGAACTCTCTTTTATTTCGATTTTAAGCTTAGATCCATAAAGAACATGGAAGAAATGGATGAGTGAAGGTAGATACATGATAACAGGAAAAACTCTGTCCAATCAGTCTCGGTTTTTCAGGAACATTTCACGTTTTACCGGTCCAAATTTAGTGATTTTGGTGTCTATGAAAACCTTAGGATGTCCTATCTAACTTTATATTTTTGAGTAGAAGCTAAATCATTCGTTTTAATGGCTAAATCGGAGGATATATTCTGTTGCCCTGTTTCTGCGGAAATCTAGACTGAGTATAGTAAAACCCCTGTAACTTGAGTTATAATGGTTCAATTTGTATGATTATTTCTTTTAATGAAACTAGAGACATAATATATAATATTCTGTAAATATCATAATTTTTGAACGGATATAAGAATTTTGGGAGAATTTTGAAGTAAAGCTCTATGGACCTGCGACTGTAAAGAACAGGTTGTGCTAAAACCTCAATAAATCATTATATATTGATCCAATTCGCATGATTCTTGTTTTATATGAATCTAGGGACGTAGGGGAATATATGGAGTAAAACTAATGCGTTTATATGTTATAACTAGGTCTGGGGAGAGTTTGTAATTTGGCACACAGATTCTGTCAAAGGAAACCATGAACAGAAATAAGAGAGATTATTAAAAAACTTTATTCTTATTATTTAAAATACGTATTTTACATCATTGGAAAGCCTAGGATGTCTAGTGTATCATACTAAAACAGTTTTTAATTTGGATTATTATAATTAATGTTATGACTTAATTAGTCATCAGTGTTCATGCTGCAGGATTCACAGGTTAAGGGCGGTAAAGGAAATTCTTAAAGATATAATCGCTGATTTATATATATATATCAAGATATATACTGATGGAAAGATAATTGAGTCTACTTTATGTAGTAGAAAATGGATTAAGGATCTGAATTATGTAGAAAAATATATTAACAGATTAGTGAGGGGTGTCCGAATATTGTCTAATGTACTATTTAGGAATTTTAATATTTCCGATATGTTGACTATACGTCTTACGACTATTTATAGGACACGAGAACAGCGTTCAAGAGTGAACACATTATTTTACTAAGTATATCATTGTGGAATTGAGGTAAGTATAGTTAATTGGATATATATATATATATATAAATATGCATGGTTATGTAATCTTGTTCGTAAACTGTTATATGTTGAACTGGATTATGTGATTGTCTTGTGAAATGTTATGTCTATGTTTTGATGTGACGTACATGGTAAGTACTTGAGATATACTTCGATTATGTTGATGAATGATGATGAATGGTGGTGTGGTCGTGAATGATTGTGACATGCTTCTATTTGATTATTGATTGGGGTTGAGTTGTGAAGTTGTTAATCGATAGATGATGAATTGAGATGAAGAGATGGCTTACCTAACCTGGGACATATTCAATGATTTATGATGATGGAATTGGTGACGAGCTGTGTGCTGTCATCAATTGACGGGAGATGAGGTCATATCATACGAGCTGTGTGCTGTGTGATATGTGGATGATGTAATATCATACGAGCTGTGTGCTGTGTGATATGATGGAGGATGTAATATCATACGAGCTGTGTGCTGTGTGATATGGTGGATGATGAGATATCATACGAGCTGTGTGCTGTGTGATATCGGAAGAAAAAAGAAAAATGATGATGATGTGATGGAGATGATGATCGCCGGCAAGCCATTGAATATACTCCAGCTAGGTTAAGCAGGGCCCTAAGATAATAAAACCATAATTGTGTATGTATTATGTTGTGGCTGACGCGTGATTCTGATATTGATTCCCGAGTGATGGTTGTTATTCATTACTTTGTGCTATTGTGATTACGGCATAACGAATATTGATTGACTGACTGCTGTTATTTCTTGAAAATTTATCTTCCTTCTATGTGCTCACATGTCTGTGTATATATAGATAATTAGCTATACTTACTGAGTTGGCAACTCACTCTTTGCCATGTACTTTTTCAGCAGATAGATTGCAGTGACTCGTCTAGCTAGCTTGTAGACAGTTGTCAGCCTTGTTAGGTGGGTCAGCACTGAAGTGTCATATGAGTCGGGAACTCTAGCTGCATATTAACGATAATATAAAACATTGACTGGAGTGGTACCTTAAGTTTTGTAATATCTAGAAACTCCACGATTTCCCTTTTCATATGAAATGGTAAATTATGTTATGTAAAGAATTCTGTTGAGGTTTTTAATCGATTGAGGCATATATAGATGTAATTTTAAGAAGATTTATCTAAATTGGGTTAAATGTGAATTAGTTATGAGATGGAATGTGATTACGGAGGGGGTGTCACACTAATGATGTGGGTACAACCCAATAAAATGGTCAAAAGACTAAAAACACCCCGAAAAGCAGGCCCCAAGCTGTAAAAGAACACCAGACCCGCGCACCAGATATATGCGACCCGACCCGGATTAACGACCCGGTTTATGCTAAGGACCAGGTGTTCAAATATGGACCTTTGATGCTAAAACTTGTCAGACTAAAGAGATGAGGCCACGTGGACCATGGAGGTACGGACATTTGGTGCTATAAATAAGTCTGACCCACCACATTTGAGGTAAGTTATTCTAGTTATATTCAACCCAAATCTTTTGGTTATTTTTCTTGGAGGCATTCAATTGTGTTCAGGTCAACTCTTTTTTATTGGCCTCATCCATTTTTTCCGAATTCTCAGCCACTGTGTGTTTTGCATTTAATTGTAATTGCTGCATATTTTTATTTCTAAGTGGGTACCTTTTTGGGCAGTGCCTTATAATCTTCCAATTTGACAAGTCTCCATTTTCTTGATAATTGGTTTCCAGGGCTTTCTGTGCCTGAGTAGAAGATTTTTCATTAAGAACTCTAGTAGTGAAGTTGCAATTCGATTTTGCATGACCAAGAAGACCGCAGGAAAGACAGAAATCAACTTTTAATTCGTATACAAGAGGTTGCATCCATTCTCCCATATTAATACCTGAAGGAAGAGGTTTAGAGATATTAATTTCAACACATAGGCGCACATATCTTCCCCTCGAGACAGATAGTATGATAGTCCACTTTTATGGGTCTACCAACCAATTCTGCAATTTCAAAAAGCGCATTAAAATCATAATATTCGATTGGTAATTCAGGTAGTTGGAACCATGTAACCATTGTGTTAAAGGAAGCTATCGATGTCCTAAAGTTTGGATACCATTGAGCTATGGCCAAGTAGTGATTTTGGTAAAACCATGGACCACCTGCTAGTGCGACAAAGTAGTCTTCTTGGTTGCTAAAACGTGCAATATAGCATCCAAGTCCCACATCCATGAGAATGAAGGTCCTTGAACGCTCCAAATTTTATGTATGTGTTGGTTGAGTCGGGCAGTTGATGTTTGGACGCCTGTAGTTTTTATGACGAGAGATTGCTTCCATGGCTTTCTGATATATACTCTCCATAGTTTCCTTTGTAAGGCTTAAGGTTGGTGCTTTTCCATCCAGGCTCCCAACCTCCTTTACAACTCGTTCCTTAGACTGGAGTTATATGTAAATATACACTATTTTTGTGGTTATTCGAAGTTTGTGTGTGAGGTAATAAAATTTTATTATAATAGTTGTTTCTCTAGTTATTCTTATGATAACTTAGGTAATGCATGTAAATTAGATTGTACATTGACTTAGGAAAAAAAGAGAGAAATGTCGATGACACCAAATTCGTTTTTCTATTATCTCTATATATCATGTTAATATTACATTTTTTTAACCATATCAAATCCAAGTCCCAAGAAAATCATATTATCTATTAGATAAACACAACAAAAAATTTGATTTTTAACTACATTATAAATTACCATGACTTAAATATCGTGTAATATTATTAATCACGATCAAACAAAATCAATTCAAAAATTTTAAATTTTTACCACGGTTAATTAATATTTATCATGATTTGTAGTTATGGCCAAAACATTTATCATGATTTTCTAGCTAATATTTTGCCCTCACTTGCAAAAACAATGACTAATGGCCGTTGCGGAACTGTAGTTATTTTGTATTCACCATATTTTTTCCTTTATTTTGACCATAATAATTAACCATAAAGAAAAATCATATTTATAGTAGTGAAATAAACATATACTTATGTATTATAACAATAATTGGGCAGGATTTAAAGAAATTCTTCATTGTCTAACATAAAAAAAAAATACAAAAATAAAGAATCTTCAGTTTAGGTGGTTAAAAACAAATATTTTTTAATTTTTGGAGCACAAAATGCACATAAATTAAACTATTTTAAAATTTTCAATGAAATATTCCATAAAAATGAAATCAAGGGGTGTAAAGCAATTCCTACAAAAATATATGTTAGTGGTTGGTCCACATTTAACCCAACTTTTTATATAGGGATAATTACATCCTCTTTTATGATGTTTAGTATAATTACACATAAATTCCCCATAATTTAGTATATTATGTTTAATATTATTGAGATTTGCTTTCGTCTAACAAATAGTTCTATCCGTTAGTAAAAATTCACCGAATTTATTGTTATTAGCAAAAAAATTTAATAAAAATCGATATTTACCGTCGATTGACTAATTACTGACTTATTGTAGGTCAAACAAATCTTTTTTTTTTACCAAACTACCCTTATATATTATCACAAGTTAATGCATGTGAGGAGGTGTATTTTCACGGTTATAAGGGTAGTTCAATCATAAAAGATTTGTTTAGCCTGCAATAAATCATTAATAAGTTAATCGAGGGTTAATATCGATTTTTTTTTCTATTTTTTTTATTAATATCAATAAATATAGTAAATTTTGATCAATGTGTGAATCTATTTGTTAGATGAAAAAAGACTTCGTAGATACTAGATGTAGTTTGCCACCACAAAAGATCTACGTATAACACACTAAATCTCATGGCGCTACAAAAAGTTAATACTAAATAACCGTAGCGAATAGTCATTGATCACGGCCATGCAATGGTTGTCGGTCGTGATTTTTGTAAGTGTGACTAAAGTATTTGTCATGGTTAAAAGCCATGGCAAATATTTTTACCACGGTTAAAAGCCGTGACAAATAAGTTTTTCATGATGGAAAAAATTATTTTTATATTGATTTTTATTTAATCGTAGTTAATAATAATTATTTATCATAAATTTTAGTTATGATCATTAAAAATATAGTTAATATTAATTTTTTTTCTAGTGTGGGAAGGAATGTATTATCCGTTTTATATATGGTTATGGTTTACAGAGCGACAATTCACTTCCCCAAACCGCTCACTGTAGTAAATGAAAATCCTCTAATAACGTTAAACAGCACAGATTTCTTCTTTTGGTCTGTCTTTCTATTGTCTTGTCTGCTCACGAATTCTCGTGAACGCGCAACGGTCTCATTTTCTGCGTATAAACAGACGGCTAACACAAAGTAAAACATTTTTATAGTACTCGCAGCCCATAAACTGTCTCAATCCACTTTTCCACGAATTCATTCTCTCTTTACCTTGAAAATGCTTTCTGGAATCTTCGCGTGGGCTCTCCCTTTCTTCTTGATTTCGCTCATGTCTGCCGTGGCGGAGGCCCAAGGCGGCGGAGGGGCGGCGAGGGAGCTTTGGTGCGTGGCCAAAAACAATGCTGAGGATGCGGCCCTGCAGTCGGCACTCGACTGGACATGCGGGCCTGGCGGAGCTGACTGCGGGCCGATCCAGGAAGGCGGGCCCTGCTACGACGCTTCGGACCTCCAACGTACGGCGTCGTTTGCCTTCAATGATTACTACCTCAAGCATGGCCTCTCTGATGAAAGCTGCAATTTTGGCAACACTGCTGCTCTTACTTCTCTCAACCCCAGTAAGTAAGAACTCATAATTTCTCTTCTTTCTTTCATGTTTTAAGCAAAGAATTCCACTAAGTTTTTGTTATTTGATTTCCTTCCAGGCCACAATAATTGCAAATTTCCATCCAGGTGAGAAATATTTGATGGATCCTATTGAAATTTATGCTCTCTGGTGTTCTTACATACATAAATTTGACAAATCAGTAGAACTTATATAATGCGATCAACCAGCAATAGCTTCAAAAATGGTGATCTGCCGTGATTTTTGTATGTGATTGTCTATATTGTTGCAGCTTAAGCTCAGGCAATGGGAACTTTAGTGGGGCGGCGACGGATGGATCAGATACTTCAGATCTAAGCAGCAATACCTCAATCGCCTACCACTCGGGCTGGGGATCGATTGCCATTCATCTCTTGTTTGCAGTCTTACTGATCTTATGAGGGAAGCAGAAGTCGCCATTTTTGTATGTAACTAGAAGTTGGCATGATGAACATAGGCTTTCTCGAGATGAGAATCGACACTTATTGTGTTGATCAATGAAATATCATCTATTTCTTCTCTACGTCTCGCTTCATCAATGTGATTCCCTGATTGTTCACATTGTGCTTCAGCATGCAGCAGCTCAGCTGCTGTGTATTCCCCGTTCATCCAAGCTTCACTTTTGAGCAATTTATGAGTACTACATCGTGCTATTTTGAAATCGGGATGTGTTAGTTCTTTAACGCTGAATTGCATGATTTTCTGTATGCGTTTTGGTAGTTTGTCATAGATAGAACCCCATGAGTTTCTACAATATTATTGATCATGTGAGAGTCGAAAATCTGAATCACACTGCAGTTTTCAGGTTCGATACTCTAGTCGACAATCAATATATTTTCCATTGTCATTTATTTTCATAATTAGCACCTCTGTCTGAAACCTGCTAGAAGAAGTGTTTTGCAATGCATTGGATATTTTTAGCACATTTGTACCAGTAGAAAGGAACTAGTAGGGAAGCTGTGATGTCTCTACGCTGGATAATCAACAAGAGATTTCAGCTTTGTGCATGGTAGTACTAGTTATGTTGTAGTAACTCATCAACTTTCTAATTACTATTAGGCTTGTAGATAGATGTTGGAGTGTGGAGTCTGACACTATTTTTCCCTACTTTTTGTTTTGGGAAGAGTTTTGTTGTGATTACAAGGCTTTCTGGTCACATTTTTATGGGTGGCCACCTATTGCCACAATAAGAGTTATGTATCTTGGCAAGAACGTTGAGCAACTGCGGATGTAAGAGTAATTCAAGGACAGATCCTCAGAAGTGAAGGATAATCGAAGAGGAGAAAAACATTTTATGGAGAGAACTTAGATCTAAAAGTCTCAAAGTGTTTGATTACAATTGCTCTATCCCCATACAGCATGCCTATGCTATTTATCTATATCCATATCTATATTTATATCTATATTTATATTCTATATCTATATCTATATTTATATCTATATCTATACTTTATATAAATGTGTGAATACTCAAACTGTTTGTTTCCCATTGTTAAAAAACAAATATACTCTCATTTAAAAATTCTTAATTATTATATTATAAATTTTGAAATTTTTAACAATTTAGAATTTTAAATATTCTAAACCTCCATATAAATTTAGGATAAAAAACCTAAATAATGAATCATGAATGAATCCAATTACACATAATTTTAATAACCTACTTATAATCGTGAATCATGAATGAGCCCAATTATACAAACTTATCACACATTAAGTTTTAATAACATTCACAAATATTTATAGTATAAAATTAGTTACAAAAAAAATAAAATTTTATAAGAAAAATATTTAAGAGTCTTAATTGCTCTAAACTACTTAGAGAATGAATAACATATTCAACTAAAAAAAAATAATATGCCAAATAATATTTCAACACAATTACTTTGCTAGAAAAAATCTTAATTATATTAAAAAAATTAATTTACCATGAAACATTAAAATTTAAAATAAACTACACATGAATAAAATATAAAATACTAATTCAAACTTAAATATATATAATAACGAATAAATATCAAAATTTGATTACAAATTAAAATTGATATATGTATATGATATTATTAAATTTAAATTGCTTGTGAAAATTCAACTATTGAGTGAATCTCTTAGTACTTGATTGTTTTAGTATTAGAGCATCCTAAATGCTTTACTTTTATATCTATTATTTTTTTAGATTAATTAATAGAATAAAAGTAGGCTTAATTGCATTTACTGCCCTGTATGTAAGAGGGGGGGGGGGGGGTAGCAAAATAAGGATACTAAATATAGGGGTAGTAAAACTGACTTATAATTAAGTTTTTTGTTTGCAATTGTAGGACTCAGGTCATCGAGTTTTCAAAATTGGCCGAAAATTGTTGACATGGCATAAATTATGGTTGAATCAATTAGGACTTTTGCTGATTGTACCTTTTTTTAAATATAAAATTCCACCTAGTTAATTACTTGAAAAAAAATAAAAAATCAAGGATACAATCATGTGGGTCTGTAAAACAGACCCACACACTAAAACACGCATTCATAAATTCACACACTAAAACACACACCCGCCCCCTTCCCTTTTTTCTTCACCCTAGTCCTAAATTCACCAAGCAGCAGCGCCAGATTAGAGAGAAATTGGAAGATGTCTTCCATGTCTGGTTCGATAAACTGCTATTGTGGAAAAACAACTCATATTCGCACTTCATGGACTGACCAAAATCTTGGGAGACGATTCCATTCATGCCAAGAGTACAAGGTATGTAGATACCCACTTTGGTTTGAATTTTTTTTCTCTCATCGTTTTTTATTTTCTTTTTTATTAGCTCAAAAATGCAGATCATGGGTGTAGATTCTTTCAGTGGGAAGATCCCCCAATGTGCTCGAGAGCAAGGGCTATAATTCCTGACTTGGTGAGGAAGATGGGTGTGCTCGAAAATGAAAAAATAAAAATGGAAAGGAGGAAGAATTTGTACCTCAAGTTTCTTATTTTTTTCATGGATTTTTTTGTTTTAATGTGGATGTTAGGAAATTTCGGAAGCAAGGAGAAGATTAGTTCAGAAAAAAAGTAGATTGTGTAAGAAAGTAGTATTTTTTGTGTTTATTATTAGTGTTGGTGTATTGGTATGTTTCTTAGAAGTGTAAGAAAAATGGTATGTTATAATAAGAATTTTGTTGTGTAATGTGTATGTTAACTACTTAATTGTCTCTGTTTTGTTGCTTTGTTAATATTAGATATTAAAATAATAAATTAAAAATGGAGATAAAATAAGTAAATAAAAGGAACATAGCAAAATAGTAACTTATATTAATATATGGTCACCTCTAATAATGTTTGGAATAGGCGTTCAAAATACCCTGCTTATCAGCATAATGACTGTACCAATGTTATTGCATAACAGATATAAGGTGCTGATAAGCTGGTTTAAGTACAAAAAGTCCACAAGTTCCAAATATATCTATTTCTTGACTGTCTTTCCCCTACTTCTTTCTGCAGGAGGTTTAGTGCCTAAATTTTGAATGTTTGACAACGTAATAAACTTCTTTTCCCCTTGCGCAATGACTGGAAATTGTCGGGGGACTGAATCTTGTGTGCTGATATTTGACAAAACACTATATTGAGTTCCAACCATAAGAGGAGGGGCCCTGATATTTACCCTTGATGTTGCACCACTTAGATTTCCAACACTCTAGCCCATCTGCCGTTGAGTGTACATTAAAGGTCCATTTATGTTTTGTGTTGAGGCAAACATGTTGGACATGGATTGTGCACAGACAGTGTTTGGACTGGTACTTGAGGATCATTTTCTGCAGATTGTGAAGTGACAAAACCCTGCATAAACATAGACAAAATACTTTAAAATTGATTTGTCAATTCTAGAGTTTATAAAGCTGCAAAAAAAAAAAAAAGTAAAAATGTGACAGAATACTTACAGGAACAGGGGGTAAAATATGAGGGCCACTTTCATTTGGCACCACTTTCTTGCCTTTATTTTCCCCCTAAAATAATCAACCCCATAACATAATAAGAAAAAGCAGTAAATGAACCATCAAATTAGAATAAGAATAAACAGTAAATGAACAATTGTATTTTGAGATTCTTGGGTTGATTGTAGTCCTCTTTTCCTGACCTACAATTACACAAATATAAACAAATTTGAGTGACAAAATTATTTGAAAACAACAAAATTTGACTGTAAAAGTTTAGTGGCTTACATTCAGTTTTGATGGGATCAGTGCAATCTCATCCATAGCACTCATGTATCCAAACACTTCATCAACCAGTTCAGTTATTGTCAAGCCTTCAATACCTTCTGAGTGTCCAGCTGGTTGTGGTTGATTTTTGTTGGGACATGTCCTTGCATTATGTTTGAGTTGACCACACTTGAAGCATTTTATTGTTTTCTGTTGTCTTTTTAGCTTCATTGCTTTGCCCTTTTTACTCTTCATCACAGGCTCATCTAGATCTCTTCTTCTAACTTTAGAGGGTCTCCCACTTCTTCTTTCAAAGTTTGGTGGCAATGGAAGTACAAAACAAGTCTCATTCCATTGATTCTCACATCCTATTGGCATTATTGCACTTGCATATACCTTCTTATAAGTTGCAACAGAATAGCATGCATCTATATAATCTTCAGGATCTTCTTTTTGATTCAAAATGACTGAAATAACATGCTTGCATGGAATCCCACTTAGATCCCAATTCCTACAAGTGCAAGAAAACTGTGATAAGTCTACTGCAAACTGACTACCATCAAAACATGAAATCTGATATTGATAATCATCAGATTTTATGGGTATACGATCAGCCACTTTTTTTGTATGTTTTTCCATAATTTTCTGAACTCTTGGACAGAATCTGGCTTTCCACTTTGCTGCTGCCAAGTCTCTATTTTGCTGCAACCTTCTCATCATGAATTCCCTGATCCATTCTAACATAGTGAGTATTGGCTTCTCCCTAGCATCCAGAATCATCATATTGAAGGTTTCACAACAGTTGTTCAGTAGCATATCACACTTTACATTAGTGCTAAAGTGTGATCTACTCCACTCCTGAGGGGGTTTGTCAGTAAACCATTCAAAAGCAGTTTGATCTGTTAGAATAGGTGACCAGAAAGCCAATAGGTTTGGCGATTTGTAACCTATCTGACAATTTGATGTAAATGTAATATTATTATGTGATGAATGAAATGAGTATTCGTCACTTCTGGTGCTTACTTTGTTGCGCTCATTTCACATTTATTAAAATGGTGTTTAACTTATATCGCAACAAAGCCCACAGACCATGGATAACAACTTGTGCAGTTGGGCCACGCATTGAATGGTGGTCATGAAACCAACTGATTAAGAGTTGGGTCTGAAACGTTCCAAGTCGAGGACCTCGAGACAGGGCACCGAGAGTCCATTGGATGGACGGGCCGATATTATATCGGGCTTTCATTTAATCGGTAAATTGGATTTTCGATTAAATATGGAAAGTTGAGACGTTGAGACGTTGGATTTTTTTAATTGGATTAAAAGATCAACGGGAATAATTTAAATGGACATTAAATTGGATTTAATGTTGGGTTCGTTGTAATTGGATTACGATAAAACCCGGTCCGTTAAATTTTACCCGAGAGGAGAAATAATTCCTATTTTGGAATAGGAAGAAGTTGGACTTCTTTCCTTAATTAAACATGGCCGAGATGTTCCCTTGGAGGATGCAAAATCAACCATGTTTCATGCTAGGTGGTATGTTGACTTATCTCTTTTGGAAAGAGATAGATCAACTCCAATCAAGCTCTTCCCTTTTGGTATGATTTGATCATACCATAAATTTTGGTAGGCTTGATTGAAGAATTGATGGTGATTGATTGGAATGAATCTAGACATCCTTGGATGAACCTAGACACATTCCAATAATCACATTAATTATGTATATATATGAGAATATACAACACCAAGCATAAGTGATTCATTATTCATCTTTTTCTAGGAAAAAGAGAAGACAAAAATCTCTCTCCTCTCTCTCAACTCTCGGCCTCTCTCCCTCTCTCACACTTGTGTTCTTCACTTGATTTGAATCAAGAAGAAGAACAAAGTAAGTTTAAGAGAGCACTAATTCATAGTGTTCTTCTCTTAAACCGATTCCTTCTTAAACCCGTTCTTTTCTAGCAAGAAGAACGTGTGTTTCTTCTAGTGTGGTGTGGATCACCTTTGGAGAATCCATACGTTTGGATTTCGTGAGCATTCCGGAGAAGGAACAACGCTAGTAGCCGGGAGCATACGCTAAACAATCAAAGGTAACGGTTTTACTACGCTTTGATTGATTTAATATATATCTATGCCTTATGTGTTTAAATATATGTTTCCAATATTTACACATTCTACATTGAACGCCCGGTTGAGCACCCAAGGGTACACCCCTTCGGATTTGTTAATTTAAATTAGATTTAAATTTACCCACTTTTTTCTGGCTTTCTCGCTTCCGCTCGCGCTCCCGGGCGGATCCGCTTGTCCTTCATGATCAAGATCTTGAAGTTCCTTCATCCTTACCTTAAATTCACCCTTAGTGGATGCCTTAGCAGCCCTCCATAAAGAATTCTTAAATGACAAACCTCTGAACCCTGCATTTTTAATGTTACTGTGCATATGCCTTACACAGAACCTATGAGCAGCACCAGGTAACACTTCTTGAAATGGTTGAATCAAACCTTTCTGTTTGTCAGACATAAACACATATTGACTTTGGTCTTCAATACCCAAATCCTATTTCAGTAGTATAAAAAACTACTCCTATGTTTCCCTAGCCTCTCGATTCACAACATTATATGACAATGGAAAGAGGTTATTATTTGGATCCACCCCTACTACAGTTAAGAGAATCCCCCCATGACAACCCTTCAAGTGGCACCCATCTACACCAATTATCTTCCTACAACCCTCCCTAAAACCAACTTTTATGGCTGCAAAACAGACATAAAACTTACTGAATCTATTCTCCCCTCCAACATCTTCAGTACCCAACACAACAGTGCTGCCTGGATTGGTTCTCCTTAATTCATCTGCATAGTCCCATAGTCTTGTGTATTGGTACTCAGGACTCCCTCAAGCTTCTTCAGTGCCTTCTTTCTGGCCCTATAAGCTTGATCCTTAGAAATGTGACATCTGATTTCATTTATAGCATCCACTCTAAAACCCTTCACAGTCCTCTTGGGATCTGATTTGAACTTGTCAAGGTACTTGTCACACAACCAACTTGACTTCATGTTCTTAACATTAAAAGTCTTTGCACATGTGTGTTTAGGGTTATAATCTCTAATTTGAAAAGTAGATTCATCTGTCACTTTATGAGCATGCAACCTCCATTGACATTCTTTATCACCACATTTAGCAAGGTATCTTTTTGGGTCACTTTTGCTGCAAATTATGTGTCTTTTTGTTTTAATTGCATGAGACTGAATAGCCTTTTTGAGCTCACCTTTGTACTAAACATCATACCCAAAACAAATGTTGGATCAAATATTTCAACAGGATTGAAAATAGGGTAGCTTGGTTCAGCATGCTCATCGTCACTTACCCTGTTTTCATCAAGATCCCCATCACTACCCACAACATCTGCCTCACTCTCATCACTAGAAGTACTTAACCCATCACTATTATCATCACTAATTATATCATCCACATTGTCTTCAAACAATCTATCATCATCATCACCTAGCTCTGTTGAAATATCATAATCACTATCAATTAAGTCAGCATCATCATCTAGATCAACAACCCCACTATCATGCCCCATTTCACCCACAACATCATCCTGCTCACCCCCACTCTCATACCCTGTCCCCAAATCACCCAACAGTTCGACATATATTGGGACATCCCTTGCAGACCAATATTTGCTTCCCAACTCTAAACATTGTGCATCTGAAGTTAGGAGTTGGAAACCTATGTTTATTTTTTTATAAAATCTTTTTATCTCCATTCAGTCCTAACTTTTCACAAAACAAGTTGAGGCTTGCAAGACAAAGGTGGGTTGACTCTACATAATCAAATTTAGCCTTTTTCACCCCAATGTAACTAGGTACAGGATCATTTGTAGAACTAAATTTACCCCCAAAATAATATGTGACAGTAGTAGAACTACTGTTAGGATCTGTCATAAAAAAAGAATAAAAGAAAAAGAAAAATCAACACCATGCCCAACAACAACAACAAACAACATCCAAAATAAAAAAATCTAACATACCCAACAACATCAATAAACAACTAAAATAATTGCATTTTCAAAAATAAACAATTGTAGAAACATTAAAAAATTGCCTTTCCACATTAAACAATTGCGAGATAAACACATGTCTTCCACTCGAAACACAAACGTCGTAAGGGGGAGGGGACCAAGAGGGACCACAAAGAAACAACATATAAACTATTTGAAAGCAGTAAACAATACCCAAAATGCCTCAAAACATAGAAAATAGATTCATATATAAAAAGCAAAAATTTATGGTATGCAGGGGGGGGGGGGTTCAAGTTTCGTTTGCTCTGTATCACCACCATAATCAATGGATTTTACACCTTCGAATATATTGGAGAGCATAGATTAGAGTGAAATGTATTGGGGTGAATGAATTGGGGGTTAGGGTTTATGTGGGAAGAAGACAATTAGGGTGAATTTTTTTTGTTGACTTCTACTGTTTGGGTGTGTGTTTTAGTATGAGAATTTGTGAATGTGTGTTTTAGTGTGTGGGTCTGTTTTACAGACCCACGTGATTGTATCCTTGATTTTTTATTTTTTATTTTTTATTTTCCAAGTAATTAACTAGGTGGAATTATATATTAAAAAAAAGGTACAATCAACAAAGGTCCTAATTGATTCAACCCTAATTTATGCCATGCCAGCAATTTTCGGTCAATTTTGAAAACCCGATGACTGGGGTCCTATAATTGCAAAAAAAAACTTAATTATAGGTCAATTTTGCTACCCCTATATTTAGTGTCCTTATTTTGCTACCCCCTTACATACAGGGCAGTAATTGCAATTAAGCCAATAAAAGTATTACAACAACAAATGTGATATAAAAAATTAAGTAGTAACATAGTATATTATTGAATAAGAAATAGATTATACCAATCAGTGCATATGAAAATAAGATTAAGAAGTGAAACTAAAAACATATGGAATTAAAAATTGCAATATGAAGGCAAAAAATAAAATTTTATACAATAATATTGCAAAATTTAGAAGGTAATAAAGCATGTAAATAATACTTTGCTAATATTTAAAATTTGATATTGAAATATAATTAACATTAGGATCTTACAATACAAAATATCGGTAATATTGTCCAATTAAATTATATTTTTATAATAATAGTCAATAAATAATTAGTTTGTAAATCATTTAGTATCAATAAATTAAAAACCAACGAAATTCAAAATATAGTAAAAGAAAACATATTACATACACAGACATAATATAGCAAAATCAAACAACAGCAAAGAGACACGCACAATAAAACCTGCGAATAAAAGTTGATCAATTTTATTAAAATGGAATTTCTTCTAAAATGAAATAACGAATAAGTATCAAAATTAATTACAAATAAAATTATCAATCTGATTAAATTAGAAGTACTATTGAAAATTTAAAAAAGATGAATTGATTTTATTTCAATATTAATAGGGTAAAAACACCATGTCCCACTCTCCCTGCACCCCTTAGACATTAACATTGAAGAACAGTATAAATAGTAATATAATAAATAATTCAATTCAAAACCTTATCTTATTGAGTAGCAAATTAACTAACATAATTGTAGGTTCTAACGAGATATATATAACTATTTTTATGCTTTAAAAGTTGCATAAAAGTTGTAACATTTGGTCCCCTTGTATTATTATACATTTAACGCCCTCATGACATTTTCTTTTGAATATCCAAAGGGAAAGTGTTATGGAACCAAAATTGTTACTTTTTAATATTTACGGGACCGAAATTGAGAATCCCAAAAATAATTGACCAAATTAAAATGGAAAGGACCTAAGTTATGGACTGAAAAATGCTATTTCCCCTTATCAAAATAGGAGTGTCAAATGGTGAGTAAACATTAACACAATAATAATTAATAGTATAAAATTTTAAAATAATTATATACTAACCCATTAGTACAATTACATTTTCATGTTAAGAAAATTAATAAATTTTGAGAATAAATTTAGTACAATAAAATCATAAATAAAAACTGAGTTAATTATGTTGAAATTAGAAAAAAAGATGATAAATAAATAATCCAATGAGATTAATATATTTTTTCATTGATAAATTTATAAAAATAACTTAAAATTTTAAAAAGCATGAGTACTAAAGAGAATAACAATTAATATATGAATAGAATATTATTAAATTAAAATTGTTTATGAATATTCAACTATTGAGTGAATCTCTTAGCACTTGATTTGTTTTTTTGTATTAGATAATCCTGAATGTTTTACTTTTACATCTATTGTTTCTTTTATAAAGGTGAAAAATAAAATTTTAAACAATAATACTTCATAATTTAGAAGCTAATAAAACATGTAAATAATGCTTTGACAATATAAAAAGTTGATACCGAAATATGATTAACATACATTATAGGATCTTACAATACAAATATTAGTACTATGGTCCAATTTAATTATAGTTTTATAAAAATAGTCAATAAATAATTAATTTGTAATAGTGTCAATAAATTAAAAGTAAATAACATTCAAATATAGTAGTAAAAAAAAAAAATACAACACACACATACAAAGTGTAACAAAAAATAAAACAAAATTAAACAATAGAAAATAGGCATAATAAAACCTGCAAATAAAGTTGATCAATTCATTTTATTAAATTGGAATTTCTTCTATCCAAGATAAGGAGCTTTGACTAATATTTTTATTTTAATATTAATTTTTTAAATATCATTATTTTAATTTTCAGATTAATTGATTTGATACATAATAATGAAATAATTATTAGTAAATATACGAAATACAAATTTCAATTTTGAGGAATATCTTTTTATTCAACAGTGACAATCAAATTTAGAAAGTGAATTACAAATAATAGAATTGAACAATTTTCTTATTAATTTAAATAATTATTATCAATTTATTCGAAAATATAATTCTATAATACTAATGTTTGAATGAAAAAAATATGAATAATATTATGAACTTAACATAAATGATATATTTACTTCTAAAAATATATTGATACATGTACATTGCACGTCATACTTTCTAGTCTATATAAAAGCATGAATAGGCATTTTGTTTTTCTTTTTGAATTTCCTAAATTACCCTTACTTTATTATTTTGTAGAGAATTAATTAATTTATTAATTGCAAATCTATTTTTAATTATTCCACAAAAAATAGAAGAAACTGAAACCTTGTGTTTGGTTTCATTTTTGGAACATTTTGTTTTGTTTTGTTTTCTGGAGATAGAGAGAGAGAAAAATAAAGATAAATAAGTGTGTGTTAGAGATATATTATGTTTGAATTTATTTTTGAAGTTAATTTTCAATAGTGTAAAAAATATATTGTATGTATTGTGTTGTATATTTGGAGACAAAAAACACTGTTCATTATCAAATCATGTCTCTTTTATATATTTTTATATATGTATATATGTATATAGCAATATTGGATTTTTTTATGTATTATGTTGTATATATATTAGAGACAAAAAATACTGTTCATTGTCAAATCATGTTTCTTTTATATATTTTTATAAATGTATATATGTATATAATGATATTTGTTTATTTATAGGTAAATGTATATATACATGGGAGAACGGGCCAAAACACCCAATAAAAGTATTTTAGATAATGTTATGTTTGGTTTTAATTTCTTACTGTCTCAGAGCCAACAAGAAAACGAAACCAAACAGAGCCTTTGGTTTTTTGGAACGTGTCATTTCATCTTTCTGCATCATTCTCTTCCTTGCTCCCTACATAGTACCTATGATTCCCAAATCTATTGGTTTCCATCCTCTGCACTCTTGAAGCAAAACTGAGAAGCTATTGCCGAATCTGCTCATTTTTCGTTGGTGCGGCTGGAGAGGTTTTTCTGAGGGTGAATTTGTTCGTTTTTGTGAACGTGATTTCTCACCTTTTTGCATCTTTTTGAGGTGACTTCTTAATGTAAGCGCTTGCTTTGTTATTTCCTTTGTGAAATCTAATGTTGTATTTGAAGAACTCGCTTTGCTATTTCTTTGTTTTTAATAGAAGTCTTCTGTAGGCCAAAAAAAGAATAGATTTTCTATTTGGGGTTATCTTGTTTCTTTGGAAGAAATGGACTTATGTCGATATATAGTGCAACAATAATATTGATCTTTTCGACAACTGATGCCATGGATGCTTTGAAAACTTGTGTATGCTTACCGAAGGAGTGCAAGTGAATGAGAAATTTTTGTCTTCCAGTCCTCTGAACCACAAACCATATCTTGATTTTTATCTCCCAATTCAACATTATAAATTTCATCGAGAGTCAGTTTCAATCAAGCGTTCCTCCTACATACTTTGTGCATCAATTTTTATGAAGGTTGACATGTTTTTGTTCATCTCTTTGTTCTGTTTTTTGCTCATGTTACATTTGTCTTTTGTTGCATATATTAAAATTATTATCACCTTCCAAAGTAGTGGTGACTGGTATGTCTTTGCATTATCTTTCTATTACATGTTATCTTAGTTTTATTAAGTTGCATCTGAACCCCTATTCTAAGGTTATGATCATTCTTCATGTTTCCTTCCTTTTCACGTTTTATAATGGTCGCCTTCTATTTCACATCTTATTTAAACAATTGGGAGTAAAGTTCCTTTGGAACTGGGAGAAGTAAGGATAAAAGTGACAGTACGTGCACACTTATCACATTTGTTAGTAGTAGTGAACCTTCATGTATATTTGTCCAAATTCCAAATTGATATATAGCAGCCATTTTTGTGCTGATCATTAGTTTAAGGTAAAACTATAGTATGTTAAGACAATTTATTTTGTTCATGTTCTTGTCATTTCAATTGTTGGTTCAACTAACAAAGTGTTAGCTTATTTATATAAAAATCAAGAATATAGAGCTCACAGATTTATCATAGAAACATTGTGCCTTGTCTAAGTTGAACTAACTTCAACTAATATTTTAGGCTATTTTGTTCTTCTGGATGCAATTGCCTATGTAAAAGTCAACTTAGGTAAAATTGATTACGTTAAGCTTTTAATATAATTTTGTATTTATAGGGTTTGATGATGCATGTTTACATTTAATTTTCAATA
Organism: Sesamum alatum; assembly: GCA_034509735.1. Taxonomy (NCBI): domain Eukaryota; kingdom Viridiplantae; phylum Streptophyta; class Magnoliopsida; order Lamiales; family Pedaliaceae; genus Sesamum; species Sesamum alatum. The sequence continues at coordinate 37,891,097 of JACGWO010000001.1, forward strand.
TTGATGGTACAAAAATAGAATTCCATCCAAGTCTCATGTCAATTCATCTTCCTCCTCCAAATCTCCTGCAATCTCACGTATGTAATCCCTTCTCAAAGAAAGTAACCTCCCCGCTTTACAATTTACAAAGGACTATATATATACCCTAGAAAGTGGGGGCGAAAAGATAATATCGCCCCCAATCGTCCACTAACCCCACTAACTTAGTGGGTGTAATCGCCAACTACCATGGATAACTCAGTAATTTCATAATACTCCTCTGGGAAATTATATTTTTGTCCTTTGGTTAAATTCCTGCAGCATCAGTAGTCCCCCCAACTCCAAAATATTCTAGGGGAATATTTAGGAGTTGAATCAGATGCTCATGCTCCGTTAGTTTGTAGGATTGACTCCTTTCCAACATTCATGTATATCCGTGCAAAGTCTGTACACAATTTCAAAGAAGTCGGTTTATTTTGATTCATTCTATAGTTAAGAAGACAACTGTCTATTAGATTTTGTTAATTTTTTTCTCCCATACCCGAGAATTTGTATAGTAAGTCTTTTCATGGTAACTGAATTGGTATACTTCTTAAATAATTATAATAGTTGGAATCTTGGTCCTCAGTACGAGCTTATGTCTAGATGATGGTTAATCGCTGACATTAATAAATAATAAGCTGTCGTAAACTAGACATTTTTTCATTCTATGTGAATTCAATTTGTCCAAGTTTATGGATAGTCATGCGTAGGCTTCATTTAATTATCAGAAAGAAAAAGCAACCAGCTTTTGTTCTTAATTTGAATAAGTCCCGATCTAGTTTATATGTTAAAATGAATTAGTGGCTGATAGGGGAAGGTATTCTCTCCCCATGAGTGGATTCTATTTTTTTCTCATGAATTCTAACTATTGGCATTCTTTATTCCGACCAAAGAAGTGTTCCTAGCTAGTCTCAGGAATAACATAGCATACTGCTACCTCGGCAAACATGGGCTAAGGATGGGAGCGGGTGGCTGTCCCACAGGCATCAAGCACAACTTCATAAATTCTTTTCTTGACATTAGTTCGGACAAATTTCATTCACAAACTTCTAAAAGTGACCAAACTTTGAGCCGATGAGCTTAGACTTTTATGCTCAAAGACTAATGAACTAAGTATCTGAAATAATCAAGATAATGCCGGACATCAATTTACTATCGTTTTTATTACATTCTTGCATTCTAGTTTTATGTCAACTTTTCATATGACAATAGACAATGCTCAATCTCCCCCCCGACAATAATAAAATTGAAGCCAATAATAATTCAAATAACAATGTCGAACAACTCAATGTTATGTGCATCTAGTCAAATGAAAAGGAATTCATATCCCCTTTATATTTTGTTGTAAGCCTCAATTATTTTGTATGCCTCAAGGAAACCTTAGCTCTGGGGCTTTTCTCTGGTGTGCCTCAAGGAAACTTTTTGCTTCGGGCTTTTTTGTGCCTCAAGGAAGCTTTTTGCTTCGGGGCTTTTATGGGTGCCTCAAGGGAGCTTTGGTTTCGGGGCTCGTGAGGGACCATCCCCCTCTCTTGTTTAGACAAAGTGTTAATGTGAGGGGCCATCCCCCTCTAAAAGTATCGACACACGTTTTATTTATTCTTCAGGATATGCGTATTTCCCTTTTCTCTTTGCTCTTTAACTATTGCACGTTGCACTTTTAGCTCAATATAAATAAAATGTAGTTATTAAGCATTTATTGTTAGGAATTTTATATATATTTTTTATACTTTTAATTTAGGAGATATTATTCTCTAAATATTTAACCGTAGGAAAATAGAGAAACAAAGCCAAAACACCGCACACGGGAAGGGGAAGAGCCGAGAAATCCTCGTACCATCTCCCCCTCGAAACGAAAATAATTCTTTTATTAAGTGCTTTTTTGTCAAATGGATGCTCCTATCCTAACAGAAGTCAACTATACAATCATACGAGTCTTCTAACTTATTCTACCATCCACCGACGTACATATATACCAAGATTACTATGCTATTACATATCTTCGACGGTTGTTTCAGATGGAATTGGTCAACAACTTAAAACGCTCCTTTACATTCCCCCTCTCTGCGAAACTCCTCAAAACGTTTTACTTCATTTTCTCAAGCTTACCCGTGAATCACCCAACACAAATAATCCTGGCCAAGAACAAAGAGAAACCAGAACATAGTACTCTGAACAAACCAATACAAAGGCCAAACAATCTAATTGTTGAAAAGGGCTGCAACAGTTGAAAATCACCCTCAAAGCTTTCTTGCTTTGAACCCAAAATTTGTTTTGTCTCCACCCCCCATTTCACAAGATCATCTCCTGAAAGGCCACTCTCCAAATCTGGTTCAATTTTTCCTGGTTGGCAATCCGCCGACGATCTGAGCATCGACGGCGGAAGAAACGATCGAAAAATCGACTGCCTTTTTGCGTTGGAAATTGCGCTGAAATCCTTCTCGAAAACGAAAAAGGTGGTATGGAGATGCTGGCCTTCACAAAAGGGAGTCGAATGGTGGTGGTTCGCGGTCGTGCGTTGGTCGGACGATGGAGGAAACAAAGAGAGAAGGTGAAGGCGAATTGGGGTTTAGGCGATGAGTGGCCGCGCGTCCAGCGACCAATCAAATAACGCGCGGCGTGGGTGGAAAGATCGTCGGACGATGACTCTGGCGGTGATGCGCGTGGTTGAGGACGCGCCGGAAAATTTTTTCGGCCGCCGGACGATGGTGGCGGCGGTTGGTGCTGTATCCATTGATCTCCATCTGTCCACAATTACTTGCACTTGTGTTGTGGTGTATAGAGCTTTGGATGCGTGGTAGTGTGACGAGTAGATTTTGAATCTTTTCCTTGCAAATGTCACGTCTTGTTACCTTTAATGGCAAACCATTTTCCGGCACATTCTTGATGAGCCAGAGCAAGTTCACCTTTGCATCATAGTTCGACCAAGCATCTTCGACAAACAGCTTCCTCTTCAGGTATATCTTCACCATTGGCTTCATCATTCTGCATGAATTTTAATCGGCAGCGGACGACGGTGGAGCAGCGGTGAGTGAGGCACTTCTGGGTTTCTCGTTTTCACGTTTAAATCGAAGGAGCTTTTTGTTTCGTAACCTTCTTTCCTTTTTTCCTCTGATTTTTCCTATCATTCTGGTTTCTTCCCTCACTAAATGAACTCGGGTCCTTAGAATTTCTCAAACTCGAAAGAAATCTCTCAGGTTCCCACAGACGGCGTCAATTTGATGGTACAAAAATAGAATTCCATCCAACTCTCATGTCAATTCATCTTCCTCCAAATCTCCTGCAATCTCACGCATGTAATCCCTTCTCAAAGAAAGTAACCTCCCCCCTTTACAATTTACAAAGGACTATATATATACATTAGAAAGTGGGGGGAAGACAACATCGCCCCCCAACCGCCCACTACCCACTCACTCAGTGGGTGTAACCGCCAACCGCCATGGGTAACTCGGTAATTTCATAATACTCATATGAGAAATTACATTTTGGTCTTTTGGTTAAAAATTCCTGCACTATCAAATATATATATATATATATATATTTACTTTCATGTTTTTCATATTTTTGAATTAATGTGGTGTCATTTGTAAGGAGGTTTTTTCTTAGAATATGGGAAGTACGTTAACTTTGATTGCCAATTTTGAGGATGATCACCATCAATTCCTTTTCGACATTTTTGGAATTATATGTAATCATGCTATCATTTTCTACCCATTCTCGCTTTTTGGTGCTGCAGTGGATAGTTTGAAATTGTGTTTGTTTTCTACGGAGATTGATCAGAACTATGTCTATTTTGTCATATTGTGATATTCTACACATTCTTTATAATATCATGCATTTCTTTAGCAGATCAAGGAGAAAAGAAAGTGCGCAAAATGGAGAAAATTTGGCATATTTGTCATATTGTGATATTCTACACATTCTTTGACTAGGAATTTCTTTAGCATTTCTCATTTGCCTTTTCTTATTTGTTAGTTTAGGATTTACGGAGTAAATTAAACTAATATGGATTCTAATGTATCGATAAAGAAAACAACGTAATGAGACATTGACCTAATATGTTTAACTTTCTTGTCTCATGCTCTTGATTGCTTAGGTCAAGGAACCAGTGATGGAAAAGGGCATTATATCATTACAACGGGATAATTACACTTTTCGCCCCCAAACTTTGCCACTTGTTCGCTTTTGGTCCTCCAACATAGGTCCATTACAAAATTGGTCCTCGAACATCCATTTTTTTTCACACTTTTCATCCCCACTGTTAACCATCTGTCAAACTTAATGGAAGAGCCACACGTGAGAGGCACGTGAGGCGGAGAATGGAGGGAAAATAATAGATTTTTCCCTCCAAATTGATGCTCCTCCCTATTTATTTCATTTCCATGGTACTATACCCACTTTCATACACATTATCACCACATTTTCATCTCAAAAGCTCCAAAATGAGCATAAGCACCTCATATTCCCATGAAAATGCAACAACTATATTTTGCCATTGTGGTTTTAAGCTTTCGTTAATGACGTCGTGAACTCCTCGAAAATCTGGTAGAAGATTTCATGCTTGCCCAAATTATAGGGTAAGGTTTATTGATTAATTTAGTAAATAAATGCTATTTTTTTTTGTAATATTAGAAGATGAGGTGATGGTTTAAATGAATTGATTTGAAAAGCCCAGATATTGTGGATTTTTCAAATGGTGGGATGAAGAAATGTGTGAGAGATCGAAGAGGATAATTTCCGATTTTCTTGAGAAAAATCAACAATTTGGAAGATGAAGTCAAAAGGTACAAGGCCAATGAAGAAAAATTGGAAAAAGAGAAGGAATCAACAAGAAAAAAGAAGAAGAAACTGAAAAAGTTGATTGCAAAATACACCAAGAGGTTGAAAATTATGTCAATTGTATTTGGTTTTTTTATTTGTATTATGATATTAAAAATTATGGTTGTTTGATGATGTATTGCTTAGAGATGTATTGCTTAATTATGGATTTTTGTTGACATTTCAAGTGCATTTTAAGTGCATTTAAGTATTATAACCTGTGACAAAATAAATCTGTACCAGAATATTCATAAGAACTTCAAAAATGCCCATAAATATGCCCATAAAACTGTTAAAAAAGGGACATTAATAAGATTCAACAAATTGTCTTAACTGTGAACAAGATAAACACAACAAATTAGACTGTCAACAAAATAAACACAAACGTTGTCTTAACTGTCAACAAATTAAGCATAATATGTCTTTATACAGGAAATGGAAAGCTTAGACTCTACGTTGACTAGATTGTGATTTCCTTGAGGAACTCCAGTTTCTAGATGGAACTATAGAAGCACTTCTTGAGGCAACTCTTGATTGAGACTGAGTAGATGATGATGCTGCAGCAGTTGAAGAATTCCCTGTTGCTGAATTAGAGAAAGTAGATCTCAGGTTTGAGAGAGTGATGAAGAATACTCCACCTTTGACAATTACAGGAGTATGGTTGTTGGTTGTAGACTGATTAATATGTAATTTTAAACAATTAGAAGCTGAATCATAAAACAGTCATAAACTAAAAACTTTCAATTATGTAATTCAGTACCTTTAAAGTAGCAACTTTGCTTCTAGTAGACTTTGCAGGGTGTTTCAATTGAGATCTTTTAAACTGCATAGATGGTAATAATTAGCATAAATAATATAATATTTATATATTACAACATGTGATAGAGTATACCTATAATTTTTGCCTACTGGTGCCTGATCTGTTTGACACTGGTAGCTCGCTGCTGGATACCTGAGTTTCCATGCCCCACATCTCTTGCAGCTTCATGTGATGTTGGCTGAGAACTAGCACCATCCCCCATAGGTGCAGATGCCTCCTGTGACCCCTGTGCCCCTGTGTTTTGTTTTCTTTTTTTACAACTCTTGGAATTATGATCATTACCCCCACAACTCCTACATTTATTTTTCCTTTTAACACCAAGCAGTCTGTGAGGATCAGAACTGCCAGGGGGCTCATCTGGTTTTCTCCTTCTCATTTTTTTGAGGCCTTCCAACAATCCCCTTGTACATAAGTGGTAAAGGAGGAGTGTTGATACTCTTAGGCCATAATTTTGGGCCATTTAAACGGAATATGGGGAATTCATAAGATTTCATGTAGGTCTGCACACTGTAACACTTATGCACATAACTTTCTGGATCCTTATTTCTACACCAAATAGCTTAAATTGCATGCTTGCAAGGGATACCACTCAAATCCCACCATCTACAACTGCATTTTCTCTCCCATAAGTTTACAGTGTGTTGATCAAAAGGACCTACAATCTGAAAGTTCCATTCATCATTTCTCATTGGTATACATTCCCCTGCATCCTTCATTATCTTGTCAAGTGCTTTTTTGATTTTTGGACACACAATCTCATCCCATTTTGTTGTCTTTTCTCTATTGATTTGCATTCTAAACATCAACAAATTCCTTATGGTTTCAAGTAATGAAATGATAGGTTTTTCTCTTGCATTAAGGATAAAACTATTAAAACACTCACACATGTTGTTCAATAGTATATCACACTTGGGATATGGGGAAAAATATGACCTTGACCAGTTGGAAGGATCTTTTTTGCTCAACCATAGATAGGCTTCTTCATTTATGTCCTTCAATTCTTGCATTTTTCTGTTAAAGTCTTCAATTCTGGAACTTTTTGCTGCCCACAGCGCATTTTTTATGGCAATACCATTGAAACCATCCTTTTTCATGTTAGAATGCAAATGTCTAACACAAAATCTATTGGAGGCATTTGGGAATAGTGTTTCAGAAGCAAGAATTAAGCCTTTTTTCTTATCAGACATGAAGTTCCATTGGTGATCATTTTCAAAACCAATATCACTATTTAAAAGGCCTAGAAACCGCATCCAACTATCTTTAGTTTCACCTTCAACTATTGCATATGCAGTTGGGAAGATAATTATTGTTTGGTTCCAACTGCGAATAGCAATTTCCCCCCATGATTTCCCTTCAAAAAGCAACCATCACCACCAATCACAGGCCTACATCCATATTTGAACCCCATTTTACATGCATTGAAACAGACATAAAATCTGTGAAATCTTTTCTATTCCCCCCCTTCTTCACCAGACAGTTTTAGCCTTACAATGGTACCTGGATTGCTTCTTACTAACTCCTCACAGTAATCCCAAATCTGCTTAAACTGTTTCTCCATACTACCTTGCAATAGATTAAGAGCCTTTCTTCTTGCTCTCCATGCTTGTGACTTTGAAACATTAGCCTTCAAAGTGGTGCAAAGTTCATTTCTAAACTCTAATGTGCCAAGCTTAGGATTGTCTTGGAATTTTTTTAATGAAAGTTCTCCCAATCCACCCACTCTTAATGCTTGTGTTGTTATAATTCCAGGAGTATTTATCATGAACTAGATTATAACATTTTACTTGCCATCCAGTGTCATCTTGCATTTTGGATACATACACATACCATGTGCAACCTTCTTTTTTGCAAAGTGCTCTTAGTCTTTTTTTGTCATTCTTTTGGAATCTAACCATCATACCCCTTCTCAAACAATGGCTTTCAATTGCAAACTTAGCGTCTTTCTTACAACTGAAAATCGAACCAAGTTTAATTTCAGGATTCTTGCCTTTATTCCTAGGATTATACATTGGATATTTCATCTTTTCTTCCTCATCACTTGAGCCACTTGCAAATTCAACATCAGATCCCACAGAGTCTTCTTCACCCTCTCCATCTTGCAGCCTATTATACATACCATCACTAATGTATTCATTACCCTCAACCTAAACATCAACATATTTCTTAAATAACCTATCATCTTCAGACATATCATAATCACTATAAAAGACACACCCTCATCCTCAATTTCAGCCCCCTCAGCCCCCTCAAACCCCTCATCATCCTCAGCCCCCTCATGCACCACAACCCTCTCATTCCCCATCCCCTTAACCCAACCAGAATCATCAACAACAACAGAGTCATTACCCGAAATCTCACTATCAACTGCTCCAGATGTTCTAAAAAATATATCAACTTCAAAGCTTTTAGGTATGTATTTTTTCATTCCATACGCATCTGCATCTTTCTCAATTGTTTTACATTGTTTGTCAAAGTTCTTGCCATGTTTAATCCAAAACCTGATTCTGTCTGTTTCTTTAAACCCCAACTCCTCAGCATACCCCCGCATATCTAGCATACCTATTTGATCTATGTCAGCAAAATCAAAGTACTCTATATCCCCTCCTATATACTCTCTGTGTGGAGTATATTTCATCACTCCACCATAATGTATTTTCAGTGTAAAAAAACTAGGATCCCCATTAAACCTAATTATATTGTTTTATTTAATATTCAACAAGAAGCAAAAACAGAAAATCCATCAAAATTATATCCCTCAGCAACAGAAACAGAAACACAAATTCAACAACAATCCAACATAAAATAATCTAAAATTCTAATAAAATAAGTGGAAACAGAAAACCCAACAACACAAACTACATAATAGATTCGGCAAGAATTCAAGAAATCTCAAATATCAGAAATAAAATTTAGAAATAATATAACAAAATCAGCAAAGACTTACCATAATCCGGAGTGAAATCCAAGCGTGGTTGCTGTACCTTGCCATCATCCACTAACAAATTTCAGCAACTCGCGATTTGGCTCCAACAGCAACCGCGTCGCAATCCAAAACTTTAGCAGCAATTTATGGTCCAAAAATTGTGGGTTTTGCTTAAAAGGGATAATTTAACATGGAAATTAAGCAAAATGGAGATTTTGATCGACGAAGAAAAGCATTTGGGTTAGAGATTTGGGTGAGATAGAAAGGGGGATTTTTTGGGGAAATTCTCTCAAGTAGCAAATGAACCCTAATGTGAAATTAGGGCTTTTGGCTGCCTAATTTCAGTATTCTCCGCCTCACGTGCCTCTCACGTGCAGCTCTTCCGTTAAGTTTGAAGGATGGTTAACGGCGGGGACCAAAAGTGTGAAAAAAATGGATGTTTGAGGATCAATTTTGTAATGGACCTATGTTGGAGGACCAAAAGCGAATAAGTGGCGAAGTTTGGGGACGAAAAGTGTAATTATCCCCTATACAACTATTGCAACAAAGACATTACAAAAAGAATTGGTATAAAGTATGTTTTTGTATAACGTGTTTTGTATGTTCTAATTTTCACCTGTGCATAGAGTGTTTCTCAGTAGTTGTTCAGATTCATCCGCGCAAAAATGTTCACCCATTTCGAGTTATGGTTAGTACATGAATGAAGATGTTTAATTTAATTTACTTTTCTCTAAGATGTCTCTCGTGGACTATCTATTTTCTATTAAATGAAGACTGCAAAATTGGATTGCCAATCTTTTGGATTTCCAAGTGACATGTGTACATGTTGATAAGTATTGCACTGGGCGGCCATGAGATATAACATATTTTTCTTAATGAATATTTTTCATCGCCTTTAATGTTTTTCAATTTTGACTGGATAACTTTATATAATACATCATAAAACAAGAAATGTAAAAAGTGAATGGTCTAACTTTAATTGATTATGAACATAATCTTTTTCATTATGCTCGGTGAAAGAATCGGGTACGGCCCAGGAATGCAATGGAAGCTTAAAAAATATTAATACAAGCAGAATTTAAACGGGTTCAAAAGGGTGTTTCCTTTGAAGTTCCCGGGCGTTCGGTGCATGTCAAGAGCATGAGTAAAAGAGGAGAAGATGCTGGACATGTGGCTAAAGGATTAAAAAGCAAAAGATACATAAAATGTAAATAGAAACCATCCATTGTTCGTTTTACGTAGAACGACTTCTAACATTGTTCCTTCTTTTCTTCCTTGTATGTCCACTTGAAAGCTCAAAGTAGAACTCATCTAATTTGTCCACACCACACCATGGAAGAGTTCTCTAAATCATTGCTAGATAGTAGTAGAGAAGAAGAAGAAGAAACAAAACAACTCCAAATAAACACTATTGATTAGTGCTTTTGGAATGTTTTTAGTTCAAACCTTTCCAAAAGGTATGAACACAAAAAGAAAAAAAATTTACAGAGATTTTGGAGAGTTTCTTGATGGAAAATTCGTGCAAGACTAACAAAATACAAGTTATGTGAATGATTTTGTGTATGTAGAGTTGTTGAATTCAAAATTCAACTTCTCTTGTCAACTTCCAAAGTAACCTATACACACACACACCATTATCTACATAACCATGCACCATTATAACAATAAAACCACCCACCAAACCATATAAAGGCTGGTCACATGTGCCTCACATGTGGAAGATTTTAATTCTTCCTTCACTTGCTATAAATTGAATTTTTCCAAGGACTAGGACTACTAGTCTTGGACTTTTATTTAATCTAATTAAATTAAGTCCAAAAAAAATCAATTAGGCATTAATTAATCCAATTAATCTCAATCCAATTGAATCCCATAAGTTTATTTAATCCAATTAAATAAAATAAGTCCAAACTCTAATTAACTGATCCAATCAATTAATTAATCCAAACCCGATAAATTAATCCAATTAATTTAAAGGTTCTAAGTCCAAAAATTAACTAATCCAATTAATTAATTCTTGGACCATCCATCAAATGGATTTCCCAATAAATGAACCAATCATTTATTTTTTCCTTGAATTAATTGAATCCAATTAAATTAATTCGATTCTTCTAGAATTAATTCCAAATTAATTCTACCAATTCCATAGTGATTTGTGTGTGACTCTTTAGGTTCACCCTCAGCTAGACTTGGGCTTGTGTCCAACATAATTGGTCAATTAAATCAAATTTAATTAACTGTTTTCCAATTAACCATTAATCGGAAAACGCCCGTCACCATGGGTGGCCTTCTAGCAATGGTCTATGGCACTAGAGACTAGGTGAATGTTGGCGTGAATATTTAGGCTCCCAATTACCATACGAGTACGGTCCTTCCATCATCCGTCTCTCGGTCTAAGTCTAGGGTATGGAATTGGGCATCGGTTCCCATCCTGGACTAGACAACTATGCTCAGTAACTCAAGAGATGTTTGCTCTATTGATCGATGTAGGAAACCATTTCCTACTCGACCAATCGCTGTGGCCACAGGCTTAAAGAGCTTAAATCATCTCAGAGCGCATAGGAGACTCGACTGTCATATACTGACAGGTGATGGAAGGTGTTGTATATATACTCATATATATACATAATTAATGTGATTATTGGAATGTGTCTAGGTTCATCCAAGGATGTCTAGATACATCCCAATCAATCACCATTAATTCTTCAATCAAGCCTACCAACTTTTAAGGTATAATCAAATCATACCAAAAGGGAAGGGCTTGATTGGAGTTGATTTGTCTCTTACCAAAAGAGACAAGTCAACCACCACTTTGGATGCAACATGGTTGAATTTTGCTTCCTCCAAGAGAGCATTTTCGGCCATGCTCAATATGGGAAGAAGCCCAATTTCTTCCTATTCTAAAATAGGAATTATTTCTCCTCTCGGGTCAAAATTTAATGGATCGGATTTTATCGTAATCTAATTACGACAAATCCAAAATTAAATCCAATTCAATATCCACTTAAATTATTCCCATTGGTCTTTTAATCCAATCAAAAGATCCAACATCTCGACTTTTCATATTTAATCGATAAATCCAATTTACTGATTGAACAAGGGCCCGATACAATATCGGCCCGTCCATCCAATGGACTATCCCTAAAATAATCCAATTATCCCGTCAATCTCTCAACCTTCTCGGTGATTTGTGTGTGACCCTTTAGGTTCACCCTCAGCTAGATTTAGGGCTGTGTCCCACAAGGGTCTGTTACCATGGGTGGCCGTCTAGTGTTAGAATAGGTGACCATGTAAGCCAATTTTGGCAGGAATATGTAACCTATGTCTAGACAATTCTTTGGTATTTGATAAAACATTTATGAATAAAGAAGTGAAAATTCAAATGGCAATATTTTGTTTACGTTCACTTATCTGCATTTACATTTCTGTTCACTACGCAAACAAAGCCCACGGACTGAGAAACGATTTCGTGGACTGGGACTACGCTTGGAGGTAGGTCCATGAAATTAGTCTCGCCGAATCAGTCCGGAAATCTCCAAGTCAAGGAATCCCGAAAATGGGTACCGGGATTCCCTTTGAGACTTGCACTAAGCATCTGCTGTCGTATTTCATCGACGGGTGACGAAGGTCGTCTAAGCAGTGTTAGTGGGTCAGCATGCTAGGAAGCAGCTGACTGAGGTGACTCGCGGGAACCGTCTTACGGAGGACCTTGAGTATGGTAAGCAAGGTATGACGTGTATTCCCGGTTCCAACGGTACAGGCCAAGTCCTTTGACTTGAGGAACTGCTGAGTTTACCTGTGCATCAGGTCTGTATCTTAGATATGGTGAGAGATTGCCAAAATACTCTTGAGTAGCCATAAGCCATGTCTAGTGCAGCTCGGGTGTACAAAGTGACAGTGGTTTCCAAGAAAGGATCTGTCTCCTGTCAAAAGGTGTTGACAGTTGAGTCTCATGTATGCTCTGTGTCTTGTCCCTGAAATCTGTGGCCACAGTAACTGAACAGAAGGGAAAGGTTTCCCTTGCGGCGTTTAATAAGGACAGACCGACACTTAGGTCCAAAATGGGTACCTGCTTTTTCCGTGCCCTAGACTCTAAGTGATGAGACCGAAGACAGAAGGACAAGTGCACTGTTAGAGCCTAAATGTTCATCCCCGAATATTTCACCCAGTCTCTAGTGCCATGGACCGTTGCTAGATGGCCACCCATGGTAACGGGCGGATTCTAGGAATCCGACCAAGTCTAGCTGAATGGTGAACCTAAAGAGTCACACACTATCCACACACACTTAGTATTTAATTTGGAATTAAATATTGGAGTAAAGGAATGATTAAATTAGATTTAATCGGGTCCTATATTTTCTTGGAGAAATTAATTTCTTTTATTTGATAAAGGGAATTAAATTAATAAATAGAATTTATTAAAAGGGTTGATTTAAGGGGCTTAGAATAAATAATAATATTTATTTATTATATTATTCTTTCGGCCTTTTGGAATATTTAATGGGATTTAAATATTCCATTCAATTAAAATCAACGGTTGAGATAGAAAGGGAAGATGGAAGGCTAGGATTCGTTTGACTAGGTCAAATACTAGTTTGAGTAGGACTTTGACTAGGTCAAAATCCTAGTCAAATTAGATTACTTAGAGTTTGAGTTTAAAGAGGATTAAACTCCTCCTCTCTATAAACCTCTAGCTTCCAACAATTGTATGATGATGATTCTTGAAAACACACACAACACACACTCTCCCCTTCCTCCTACTCTCGTCCGCCCCTTTCTCTTTCTCCAACAAAGAAAGTATTTTTTCTTAGTTCTTTTTGTTCTTGGAACATCAAGAACTTAGACGAACCAATACCGTTAATTGATAACGTGTTATTGATTCGTCCACTCCAAAAATTATACACTTGTTCGTTGCTAGCACAACGTGCAAGATACGTGGGTGGATCGTGTGTCACGATTTGGAGGGTCTCAAGAACGAGATCTCGGTGCAAAACGGGGAACAACGTGAGTAGCCGTTGAAGACGAAAACGACAACGGGTAGGTCTCTTTTTCTTTTTGTCCCTCTTTAATTTTTCAACTCTATGGCCTCCATGAT
>JACGWO010000001.1:37905270-38019407 GCA_034509735.1 Sesamum alatum
CGACGGGTGACGAAGGTCGTCTAAGCAGTGTTAGTGGGTTAGCCTGCTGGGGAGCAGCTGACTGAGGTGACTCGTGGGAACCGTCTTACGGAGGACCTTGAGTAGGGTCAGCAAGGTATGACGTGTATTCCCGGTTCCAACGGTACAGGCCAAGTCCTTTGACTTGAGGAACTGCTGAGTTTACCTGTATATCAGGTCTGTATCTTAGATATGGTGAGAGACTGCCAAGAAGCACTTGAGTAGTCATAAGCCATGTCTAGTGCAGCTCTGGTGTACAAAGTGACAGTAGTTTCCAAGAAAGGATCTGTCTCCTGTCAAAAGACATTGACAGTTGAGTCTCACGTATGCTCTGTGTCTTGTCCCTAAAATCTGTGGCCACAGTAACTGAACAGAAGGGAAGGTTTTGAAGGACAAGCGGATCCGCCCGGGAGCGCGAACGGAAGCGAGAAAAGCGAGAAATTGCGTAAATTTAAATCAAATTCAAAATACGCGAATCCCAAGGGGTGTACCCTTGGGTGCTCAACCGGGCGTTCGATGTAGGATGTGTAAATATTAAAATATATATTTAAACACATAGGGCATAGATATATACAAATGAAATCAATCAAAGCGTAATAAACCGTTACCCTTGATTGTTTAGCGTATGCTCCCGGCTACTAGCGTTGTTCCTTCTCCGGAATGCTCACGAAATCCAAACGTATGGATTCTCCAAAGGTGATCCACACCACACCGGAAGAAAACACACGTTCTTCTTGCTAGAAAAGAACGGGTTTAGGAAGGAATTGGTTTAAGAGAAGAACACTATGAATTAGTGTTCTCTTAAACTTACTTTGTTCTTCTTCTTGATTCAAAATCAAGTGAAGAACACAAGTGTAAGAGAGGGAGGGAGCACGAAATTTTCAGAGAGAGGAGAGGATTTTTGTCTTCTCTTTTTCCTAGAAAAAGATGAATAATGAATCACTTATGCTAGGTGTTGTATATTCTAATATATATATACATAATTAATGTGATTGTTGGAATGTGTCTAGGTTCATCCAAGGATGTCTAGATTCATTCCAATCAACCACCATCAATTCTTCAATCAAGCCTACCAAAATTTATGGTATGATCAAATCATACCAAAAGGGAAGAGCTTGATTGGAGTTGATTTGTCTCTTTCCAAAAGAGACAAGTCAACATGCCACCTAGCATGCAACATGGCTGACTTTGCTTCCTCCAAGGGAGCATGTGTTAGAATAGGTGACCATGTAAGCCAATTTTGGCGGGTATATGTAACCTATGTCTAGACAATTATAGGTGTTTGATAAATCATTAATGAATAAAGAAGTGAATTTCATTTGGCATTACTTTGTTTGTGTTCACTTATATCTGTTTTCTATATCTGTTCACTACGCAAACAAAGCCCACGGACTGAGAATCAATTTCGGGGACTGGGACTACGCTTGGAGGTAGGTCCATGGAATCAGTCTTCCCGAATCAGTCCGGAAATCTCCAAGTCAAGGAATCCCGAAAATGGGTACCGGGATTCCATTTGAGACTTGCACTAAGCACCTGCTGTCGTGTTTCATCGACGGGTGACGAGGGTCGTCTAAGCAGTATTAGTGGGTTAGCATGCTAGGACGCAGCTGACTGAGGTGACTCGCGGGAACCGTCTTACGGAGGACCTTGAGTAATGGTCAGCAAGGTATGACGTGTATTCCCGGTTCCAACGGTACAGGTTAAGTCCTTTGACTTGAGGAATTGCTGAGTTTACCTGTACATCAGGGCTGTATCTTAGATATGGTGAGAGATTGCCAGAATTTCTCTTTGGTAGTCATAAGCCATGTCTAGTGCAGTTCTGGTGTGCAAAGTGACAGTAGTTTCCAAGAAAGGATCTGTCTCCTGTCAATAGGTTTTGGCAGTTGAGTCTCATGTATACTCTAGGTCTTGTCCCTAAAACTGTGGCCACAGTGACTGAACAGAAGGGAAGGATTCCCTTGCGGCGTTTAGTGAGGACAGACCGACACTTAGGTCCAAAATGGGTACCTGCATTTTCCGTGTCCTAGACTCTAAGTGATGAGACCGAAGACAGAAGGACAAGTGTACTGTTAGAGCCTAAATGTTCATCCCTGAATATTTCACCTAGTCTCTAGTGCCATGGACCGTTGCTAGATGGCCACCCATGGTAACGGAAGGATTCTAGGAATCCGACCAAGTCTAGCTGAAAGGTGAACCTAAAGAGTCACACACTATCCACACACATTTAGATATTTAATTAGGAATTAAATATTGGAGTGAAGGAATGATTAAATTGGATTTAATCGGGTCCTCTATTTTTTCTTGGAGAAATAATTCCTTCTATTAGATATAAGGAATTAAATTGATAAATTAGATTTATCAAAGGGATTTATTTAATGGGCTTAAATAATATTTATATTTATTTTAGCCTCTTGGAAATATTTAAATAGGTTTTAAATATTCCATTAAATTAAATTAAATCAACGGTTGAGATCAATGGGAGAGATGGATGGCTAGGATTGTTTTGACTAGGTCAAAACACTACTTTGACTAGGACTTTGACTAGGTCAAAATCCTAGTCAAATTAGAGTTCTTAAAAGAGGAGTTTAAAGAGGATTAAACTCCTCTTCTATATAAACCCCTAGCATCCTACAAGTTGAAGGATGATGAAACTCCAACACACACACTACAACACACACACACGGATTCTCTCTCCCTCTCTCTCGTCCGATTCTCTCTCCCTCTCCAAGAAATATTTTCTTGGTTCTTTTTGTTCTTGGAACATTAAGAACTTGATGAATCAATACCATTAATCCATAATGTGTTATTGATTCATCCACTCCAAAAACATAAACTTGTTCGTTGCTAGCACGACGTGCAAGATACGTGGGTGGATCGTGTGTCACGATTTAGAGGGTCTCAAAGACGAGATCTTGGTGCAAAACGGGGAACAACGCTTGTAGCCGTTGAAGACGAAAACGACAACGGGTAGGTCTCGTTTTAATTTTTCGTCCTCTCTTTAATTTCCAACCCTATGGCTCCATGATTTATTTTGTGTTATTCGTTCATGAGATACACCGAACGCCCGGGAAACATCGAAAGCACACCCTTTGAAACGTGTTTTAATTTAAAAGCATGTTTAAATTCCGCATTTATTTTTAATTATACAGCGCTTCCGCATTCGCGCTTTTCCCGGGACGATCCACAATTCCTTTCAGTGGTATCAGAGCCCGGTTCGGTGTATAGGCCTAGGGTTTATGTGCGTTTTAAGCATGAAACGTGTTTTGAGCATGTTTTAATTGAATCTTGATTTTCTTGATTATTAAAGCATGTTGTTTTATTGCTTTTAATTCGTGTGAAATTCTGAATATTGGTATTTTTCTGTTTTTTCTTGGGAAACGGGAAAATTTGAACTGAAAACGAGAAACGCCACAGCCGGCCAGCCGGGAAGGCTGGGCGCGCAGCCGAGCGCTGCCGGCAGGGCAGACGCGCGCAGGCAAGGGTAGCCTGCGCGCGCCCGCCCAGCCGGTCGCGCAGGGGCAGCGCGCGCGCAAGGGGGCGCCTCCAGCCGCGCGCGCGGGCAGACGAGGGTGTCTGCGCGCGCGCGGCCGGTAGGCGCGCTCATGCGCGCGCGCGCGCGGGAAGGCTGTCGGGCGGAGAGCCCGCGCGCGGACGGCACCAGGCGCGCGCGCACGCAGACGGAGGCGTCTGCGCGCGCGCGCCCGGCGGGCGTGCCCAGTGCGCGTCTGCGTGCGCGCGCACTGCGCGCAGCGCAGGCACGCGGCTGGCGACTAGCAGGCCGGCTCGCGCGAGGCAGAGGAGCCTGCACGCGCGACGGCCTCCCGGAACACCAGGCCGCGCAGCGCGCTGCCGGCCAGGCGCGCGCGCACGCAGGCAAGGGGCCTGCGCGCGCGCGCCCGGCCAGGCAGTGCCTGCGCGCGCGCAGGGGCGGCAGGCTGGGCCTGCTGCCTTGCGCGCACGGCCTGCCGGCTGCTGCCGGTTGCGGCGGCCGGTGGCTGCTGCAGCTAGGGTTTCTTGAAACCCTAGTATTATTTTATTTTATTTTATCTATTTATTTACTTTTCAGTTTTAATTTTGAATTAATTCTGAAAATTCGTTTTTTGGGTTCAATTTTGCCTAAATTCCTAAAGACATTATTTTAGGAGCAAAATAAATTGGATTTGGAATCCCGGGGTTATTTTACTTAAAATAATGAGGAAAGGTTTTCCTAAAACGAGAAAAATATTATTACCAATATTTGTGTTTTATTTTTCACACGTTGCGCACATGATCATTTATTTCTGTTTTGGATTATTATGATTGGAAATCATGAATTATTGGTATATTGTAATTATGTGATTGGATCATGTGATTATGTGTGTTGGATGGAAATGGATGATCACGAGCCCTAGACCGGATGTATGGTTTAATTTTCTGTTGGGCCTGTGTGCCTCTTTAACTGCTTTCTCCTTCTCTCTTTCTAGTGCCTTGGAATAATAAGGCTTTCTATCTCCCTCCTTATGTACTCCCCCCGGGTTTTCGCTGGGGTTTCTATTTTTTAAATATGTAATGAGAGTAGACTAGGAGTGAGGTTTCCATTTTTTGTAATTGGTGGAGAAGAAGGAAGGACCACATGGAGAGCCCAGACCGGAGGTCCCTTGGCGTTTTCCATGAAGTGAAGAAAGAGGAAAAGAGACCAAGGCCCATCAGCATGATGATTGGGTTACTATTATTGTAATAGTATAGGACCAACCCTAGATTGACCATAGATCCACTGCGGGCTCAGTGGATCGCATAGGATTCGGGCTCGTGATCATCCAACAGGGGCGTGCTAGGCTTTAATTTTGCATGTGGTTATTATGATGGATGAATGGCTTTTATTTATCATATAAACTGCTATGGATGGATTTTATTTATGCATTATGGATGAATGTATGGATATATTATCAGATCTCGGTCATTCACTACTCTCACATTGGTTGGACCAATGTTGAAATATTAGACCCTAGATAAAGTGGACATGAACTCTAGGAGTTTGTCCATGCCTTCCAATCCATGGCACAGTGAGGAAGCTGTTTTAGGTCAATAGCGTGGTTGTTAGAATAGGTGACCATGTAAGCCAATTTTGGCGGGTATATGTAACCTATGTCTAGACAATTATAGGTGTTTGATAAATCACTAATGAATAAAGAAGTGAATTTCATTTGGCATCACTTTGTTTGTGTTCACTTATATTTGTTTTCCATATTTGTTCACTACGCAAACAAAGCCCACGGACTGAGAATCAATTTCGGGGACTGGGACTACGCTTGGAGGTAGGTCCATGGAATCAGTCTTCCCGAATCAGTCCGGAAATCTCCAAGTCAAGGAATCCCGAAAATGGGTACCGGGATTCCATTTGAGACTTGCACTAAGCACCTGCTGTCGTGTTTCATCGACGGGTGACGAGGGTCGTCTAAGCAGTGTTAGTGGGTTAGCATGCTAGGACGCAGCTGACTGAGGTGACTCGCGGGAACCGTCTTACGGAGGACCTTGAGTATGGTCAGCAAGGTATGACGTGTATTCCTGGTTCCAACGGTACAGGTCAAGTCCTTTGACTTGAGGAATTGCTGAGTTTACCTGTACATCAGGGCTGTATCTTAGGTATGGTGAGAGATTGCCAGAATTCCCTTTGGTAGTCATAAGCCATGTCTAGTGCAGTTCTGGTGTGCAAAGTGACAGTAGTTTCCAAGAAAGGATCTGTCTCCTGTCAATAGGTTTTGGCAGTTGAGTCTCATATATATACTCTAGGTCTTGTCCCTAAAACTGTGGCCACAGTGACTGAACAGAAGGGAAGGATTCCTTTGCGGCGTTTAGTGAGGACAGACCAACACTTAGGTCCAAAATGGGTACCTGCATTTTCCGTGCCCTAGACTCTAAGTGATGAGACCGAAGACAGAAGGACAAGTGTACTGTTAGAGTCTAAATGTTCATCCCTGAATATTTCACCTAGTCTCTAGTGCCATGGACCGTTGCTAGATGGCCACCCATGGTAACGGAAGGATTCTAGGAATCCGACCAAGTCTAGCTGAAAGGTGAACCTAAAGAGTCACACACTATCCACACACATTTAGATATTTAATTAGGAATTAAATATTGGAGTGAAGGAATGATTAAATTGGATTTAATCGGGTCCTTTATTTTTCTTGGAGAAATAATTCCTTCTATTAGATATAAGGAATTAAATTGATAAATTAGATTTATCAAAGGGATTTATTTAATGGGTTTAAATAATATTTATATTTATTTTAGCCTCTTGGAAATATTTAAATAGGTTTTAAATATTCCATTAAATTAAATTAAATCAACGGTTGAGATCAATGGGAGAGATGGATGGCTAGGATTGTTTTGACTAGGACAAAACACTACTTTGACTAGGACTTTGACTAGGTCAAAATCCTAGTCAAATTAGAGTTCTTAAAAGAGGAGTTTAAAGAGGATTAAACTCCTCTTCTATATAAACCCCTAGCATCCTACAAGTTGAAGGATGATGAATCTCCAACACACACACAACACACACACAACTCGTCTCTCTCTCTCCCTCCATCTCGTCCGCCCCCTCTCTCTCTCACACACTCCAAGAAATTGTTTCTTTGTTCTCTTGTTCTTGGAACATTAGAACTTGATGAATCAATACAGTTAATTCATAACGTGTTGATTGATTCATCCACTCCAAATATTATACACTTGTTCGTTGCTAGCACGACGTGCAAGATACGTGGGTGGATCGTGTGTCACGATTTGGAGGGTCTCAAGAACGAGATCTTGGTGCAAAACGGGGAACAACGCGTGTAGCCGTTGAAGGCGAAAACGACAACGGGTAGGTCTCGTTTTAGATTTTCGTTCTCTTTTATTTTCAACCCTATGGCCTCCATGATATGTTATATGTGATTTATTCATGAGATACACCGAACACCCGGGAAATTTCAAAGGCACACCCTTTGAAACGTGTTTTAATTTAAAAGCATGTTTAAATTCCGCATTTATTTTTTAATTATACCGCGCTTCCGCATTCGCGCTTTTCCCGGGACGATCCACAATTCCTTTCAGTGGTCTCACGAGTCGTGGCACGTTATTGTACTTAAAAAGAAGCTGCACTGTGTCATGAACGAAAAATGGGCTGCTGTTACCTGTCTCACGAGTCGTGGGGGTACTAGTGGGTCCATGGCTCGGTCGATTGGGTCGGGTCTAACGCCCAATTAGCATGATTCGCTTGGAGTCCTCGGGATCATGCAAAAGGGTGAGGCAATAATCTTGGGAATCTCGTGGAACGAGAATGGTATGGAATACCTCCCACAGGATCTTTTCCATGCGAATCGTAAAAGCGGGGTATGGGAAAAATCGCTGTGGATCCCAAGCCCACTAGGAAAGGATTTCCCGAAAATCACGTTTGAGAGTACCGTGTTTTCGTATAAATAGTGGGAAGATTAAATGACTAAAGACCAAGCATTTAATTATTTCATCAAACCACCGTCTTTATTTTCTGCTGATCGCGCGTTGTTTTCTAAATGTAGATTTTAAAATGTCTAAGAACCCACTATCCACCATTCTTGAGACAAACAAATTCAATGGAACAAATTACAACGACTGGTTGCGCAATCTCAGGATAGTCCTAGATTATGAGAACCAAGGCTACGTCATGGACGAGCCTCTCCCTAGGACCTTACCGGAAGGATCCACGCCAGAAGAACGTGAGACGTTCGAGACTTGGCATAAGGATAACCGGAAGGTCCGTAGCATCATACTTGCTTCGATGACCAATGAGATTCAGAAGCAATATGAAAGGCTAGACGATGTCCCTTCCATTATGGCTCGCCTTAAGGATTGCTATGCAGTCCCAGACCGGCATACTAGGTATGTCGCGACCAAGGCGTTCTTTGGAACTAAAATGACAGAAGGATCCTCTGTACAAGAGCATGGGGTTAAAATGCTTACCCTAGTGGAAAAGCTCGAGGACCTAAAGGCAGGTCTCGATAACGAAACGTACATAGATGTGATCCTTCAGTCACTCCCACCCTCCTTCGATCAATTTATCGTCAACTATAACATGAATGCACTTGAGAAGGGCATTCATGAGTTGATCAATATGTTGGTGCAATACGAGGCAACGACTAAGAAGTCCACGCCTTCGGTATTGTTTGGAGGTGCTTCAACTTCCAAGACGAAAGGCAAGGGTGCCGGACGTTGGAAAAAGAAGAAAGGGAAGGGAAAAGCCGTCATAGCAGCTACGAACACTCAGAGTGTTCCCATTGCCAAAGAGGGGAAAGGCAAAGGAAAGGGAAAGGTTGTCTCCAAGCAACAGTCAAAGGCATATGACATATGTATCAACTGCCGTGAGAAAGGGCATTGGAAGAGAGAGTGCCCCAAACTCTTCTCAAACCAAGGTATATTTGTGATTGAGGTTAACATGGTCACTAATTCTGCCTCTTGGGTATTGGATACCGGCTGTGGAGCTCACATTTGCAATGATTTGCAGGTGCTGAAAAGAAGCAGAAAACTAAGTAGCGGGGACATGATCCTGAAGCTTGGAAATGGCAAGGCCATCTCGGCAGAAGCAGTAGGATCCGCCACTTTAGTAATTAGTGATACCATTAGCACAGAATTAGAGCAGATTTATTTTGTACCTAGTATGATTAAGAACATCATTTCCATTCCATTGTTGGACAATAGTGGTTATGAGTTCAGAATCAATAAAAATTCCTTTTATTTGATGAGGTGTGGAATTGCTCATCTACTCGGTACATTGCATAACGGGCTCTATATCTTGCAACAAAACCAATTTCGTTCTTAACGCTCAACACAAACGGAAATTAGATAATAACGGGAACGCACGTCTGTGGCACGCTAGGCTAGGTCACATATCCCAAGATAGGATGAAAAGGTTGGTAGACTCAAAGAACCTAGAGGTTGGGGACTTGAGTGATCTACCAACTTGTGAATCTTGTCTAAGAGGGAAAATGACCAAGAAGCCCTTTGTAGGACAAAGTAGGCTTGCCACAGGTCTATTGGACTTGGTCCATACAGACGTATGTGGACCATTAAGGACGCAGGCCCGAGGTGGGTTCTCCTACTTCATAACCTTCACCGATGACCATTCACGGTACGGTTATGTTTACCTGATGAGGTACAAGTCTGAAGCTCTTGAGAGGTTTAAAGAATTCAGGCTTGAAGTGGAGAACCAGACCAACTGCAAAATTAAAGTCCTACGGTCAGACCGAGGCGGTGAATACCTTAGTGCCGAATTCCTAGATTATCTAAAAGAAAATGGTATAATATCGGAATGGACACCTCCCGGAACACCACAGTTAAATGGCGTCTCTGAAAGGAGGAACCGAACCTTGTTGGACATGGTTCGGTCCATGATGAGTTTTACCAAATTGCCCTTATCGTTTTGGGGTTATGCATTAGAAACGGCAGCCAAGTTGTTGAATTTGGCGCCTACCAGTGCATTGACCCAAACGCCATATGAGATATGGCACGGCAAGCCTGCGTCCTACAACTACTTGAAAGTGTGGGGTAGCCCCGCATACGTCAAGAGGTTAGTGGGAGATAAGCTAGAATCCAGGTCTAGCCTATGCAGGTTCGTTGGATACCCTAAAGAAACTGCGGGTTATTACTTTTATGACCCTTTGGAACAAAAGGTATTTGTTTCAAGGAATGCAGTATTCTTGGAGCAAGGCTTCCCGGAGGATATCCAACCTGATGAGCTGATCCTTGAGGATTCAAGTGATGGAACTCAGCCATCAGAAATAGCCGCGGAAACCTCACCAAGACGATTCAGGATTAATGCACGGAGGGCTGACCAACCTAGAGAAGTCCAACATGCTAGGCATGAAGGACAACCTCAAGAAAGGCCAGTCCCGGTCCCTGAACCGCCGGCTCCGATACAGTCAGCGCCCACAGTCACCACTGACGTTCCCGTCCTTCGTAGGTCCACTAGAGAATCCAGACCTCCAGTGAGATATGGGTTTCTAGGTGCGACCGATCTTCTGGATAACGATCCTAAGACATACGGGGAAGCGATGTCTGACATCGACTCCGGGAAATGGCTTGAGGCCATGAAGACCGAAATGGACTCCATGAGCGAGAACCAAGTTTGGAGATTTGTAGATCCACCGAAAGGTGTTAAGCCAGTGGGCTGTAAGTGGGTCTACAAGCGCAAACTCGGCGTTGATGGAGAAGTCACAACCTTTAAGGCTAGGCTTGTAGCTAAGGGATACACTCAACGACCCGATTTTGAGGATACCTACTCGCCAGTAGCCATGGCTAAGTCCATTCGGATCCTGCTTGCCATAGCAGCATGGTATGACTATGAAATATGGCAGATGGACGTGAAAACGGCCTTCCTCAACGGTTTCGTTGAAGAAGAGATCTATATGGATCAGCCGGAGGGTTTCACGGTCACTGGAGAAGAACAGAAGGTCTGTCGTCTCCAGAAGTCCATCTATAGCCTCAAACAAGCATCCCGAAGTTGGAACATTCGATTTGATGAAGTAATACGGGGATATGACTTCATCAAAAACGAATCCGACCCTTGTGTATACAAGAAGGTCAGTAGGAGCTCTATAGTGTTCCTAGTGCTTTACGTGGATGACATTCTGCTCATTGGTAATGACGTCAGAATGTTAGGAAACACAAAAGCATGGTTGTCAACCAAGTTTTCCATGAAGGACTTGGGTGAAGCCTCCTACATCCTAGGCATCCAGATTGTCAGGGACAGATCTAAAAGGATGTTAGGGCTCACCCAAAATTCGTATATGGAGAAAGTCCTAAAGAGATATCGAATGGACAACTCCAAACGAGGATTCCTTCCAATGAGGCATGGGATCAAGTTATCCAAGAAGCAGTCCCCGCAGGCTGATGAGGAACTTGAAAAGATGAAAGTCATCCCCTATGCTTCTGCCGTAGGTAGCATCCAATATGCGGTCCATTGCACCAGGCCTGACATTGCATACGCTTTGAGCGTGACAAGCAGATATCAGTCCTGTGCAGGAGAGGCACATTGGAATGCCGTCAAGGGCATCCTTAAGTACCTTAGGAGGACTAAGGAAATGTTCTTGGTCTATGGCAATGGAGAACTAATTCTGGAAGGCTTTAGCGACGCTAGCTTCCAGTCTGATGACGATGATGCCAAATCTCAATCGGGGTATGTATTCAAACTCAACGGAGGAGTAGTGGCTTGGAAAAGTTCCAAGCAAGCAACCACTGCTGACTCCACCACTGAGGTTGAATACATAGCAGCTTCAGAAGCTGCTAAGGAAGCGGTTTTGGATGAGAAACTACATCAAAGAGTTGGGTGTGGTGCCTAGCATCGCCGAGCCTGTTGTCATCTTCTGTGATAACAACGGTGCAATAGCGCAAGCAAAGGAACCGAGATCTCATCACCGTTCCAAACACATTCTTAGACGCTACCATCTTCTTAGAGAAATGGTAGGAAGAGGTGACGTTCGGATGGACCGAGTCAACTCAGCAGACAACACAGCAGACCCGCTGACAAAGCCTATGTCGCAGAGTGCTCATACGCAACATCTTGAGAAGATGGGGATTAGGCATATGGGTGATTGGCTTTAAAGGTCAAGTGGGAGATTGTTAGAATAGGTGGCCATGTAAGCCAATTTTGGCGGGTATATGTAACCTATGTCTAGACAATTATAGGTGTTTGATAAATCATTAATGAATAAAGAAGTGAATTTCATTTGGCATTACTTTGTTTGTGTTCACTTATATCTGTTTTCTATATCTGTTCACTACGCAAACAAAGCCCACGGACTGAGAATCAATTTCGGGGACTGGGACTACGCTTGGAGGTAGGTCCATGGAATCAGTCTTCCCGAATCAGTCCGGAAATCTCCAAGTCAAGGAATCCCGAAAATGGGTACCGGGATTCCATTTGAGACTTGCACTAAGCACCTGCTGTCGTGTTTCATCGACGGGTGACGAGGGTCGTCTAAGCAGTATTAGTGGGTTAGCATGCTAGGACGCAGCTGACTGAGGTGACTCGCGGGAACCGTCTTACGGAGGACCTTGAGTAATGGTCAGCAAGGTATGACGTGTATTCCCGGTTCCAACGGTACAGGTTAAGTCCTTTGACTTGAGGAATTGCTGAGTTTACCTGTACATCAGGGATGTATCTTAGATATGGTGAGAGATTGCCAGAATTCTCTTTGGTAGTCATAAGCCATGTCTAGTGCAGTTCTGGTGTGCACAGTGACAGTAGTTTCCAAGAAAGGATCTGTCTCCTGTCAATAGGTTTTGGCAGTTGAGTCTCATGTATACTCTAGGTCTCCTGGCTGCGCGCTGCCCCCTGCGCGACCGACTGGGCGGGCGCGCGCAGGCCTCCCTTGCCTGCGCGCGTCTGCTCTGCCGGCAGCGTGCGGCTGCGCGCGGCCAGCCGTCCCGGCTGGCCGGCTGCATCGTTTCTCGTTTTCCGTTCAATTTTCCACCCCGTTTCCCAAGAAAAACAGAAAAATACCAACATTCAGAGATTCACACGAATTAAAAAGCAATAAAACCAACATGCTTAAAATCAAGAAAAATCAAGATTTAATAAAAACATGCCAATTTCACGTTTCATGCTTATAATGCACATAAACCCTAGGCCTATACACCGAACCGGGCTCTGGTACCACTGAAAGAAATCGGTGGATCGTCCGGGAATTGCGCGAATGCGGAAGCGCGATAAAATAAACATACAAAAATAAAAGGCATGCTTTTAATTTAAAAGAACACGCTCAAGGGGTGTGCCCTTGAGGTTCCCGGGCGTTCGGTGTATCTCATGATCATATAACAAATAAAGAAATCATGGAGGCCATAGAGTTGAAAATTAAAGAGGGACGAAAAGATAAAACGAGACCTACCCGTTGTCGTTTTCGTCTTCAACGGCTACTCGCGTTGTTCCCCGTTTTGCACCGAGATCTCGTTCTTGAGACCCTCCAAATCGTGACACACGATCCACCCACGTATGTTGCACGTCGTGCTAGCAACGAACAAGTGTATAATTTTTGGAGTGGACGAATCAACAACACGTTATCAATTAACAGTATTGATTCGTCTAAGTTCTAATGTTCCAAGAACAAAAAGAACTAAGAAAAATATATTTTCTTGTTGGAGAAAGAGAGAGGGGCGGACGAGAGGTAGGAGAGGGGGAGAGTGTGTGTTGTGTGTGTTTTCAAGAATCATCATCCTACAATTGTTGGAAGCTAGAGGTTTATATAGAGGAGGAGTTTAATCCTCTTTAAACTCCAACTCTAAGTACTCTAATTTGACTAGGACTTTGACTAGGTCAAAGTCCTAGTCAAACTAGTATTTGACCTAGTCAAACGAATCCTAGCCTTCCATCTCCCCTTTCCATCTCAACCGTTGATTTTAATTTAATGGAATATTTAAATCCCATTAAATATTCCAAAAGGCTAAAAGAATAAATATAATATAATAGATAAATATTATTATTTATTGTAAGCCCATTAAATCAACCCTTTTAATAAATCCTATTTATTAATTTAATTCCCTTTATCAAATAGAAGGAATTAATTTCTCCAAGAAAATATAGGACCCGATTAAATCTAATTTAATCATTCCTTTACTCCAATATTTAATTCCAAATTAAATACTAAGTGTGTGTGGATAGTGTGTGACTCTTTAGGTTCACCATTCAGCTAGACTTGGTCGGATTCCTAGAATCCGCCCGTTACCATGGGTGGCCATCTAGCAACGGTCCGTGGCACTAGAGACTAGGTGAAATATTCGGGGATGAACATTTAGGCTCTAACAGTACACTTGTCCTTCTGTCTTCGGCCTCATCACTCAGAGTCTAGGGCACGAAAAAAGCAGGTACCCATTTTGGACCTAAGTGTCGGTCTGTCCTTACTAAACGCCGCAAGGGAAACCTTTCCCTTCTGTTCAGTTACTGTGGCCACAGATTTTAGGGACAAGACACAGAGCATACATGAGACTCAACTGTCAATACCTTTTGACAGGAGACAGATCCTTTCTTGGAAACTACTGTCACTTTGTACACCCGAGCTGCACTAGACATGGCTTATGACTACTCAAGAGTATTTTGGCAATCTCTCACCATATCGAAGTTACAGACCTGATGTACAGGTAAACTCAGCAGTTCCTCAAGTCAAAGGACTTGGCCTGTACCATTGGAACCGGGAATACACGTCATACCTTGCTGACCATACTCAAGGTCCTCCGTAAGACGGTTCCCGCGAGTCACCTCAGTCAGCTGCTTCCTAGCATGCTGACCCACTAACACTGCTTAGACGACCTTCGTCACCCGTCGATGAAATACGACAGCAGATGCTTAGTGCAAGTCTCAAAGGGAATCCCGGTACCCATTTTCGGGATTCCTTGACTTGGAGATTTCCGGACTGATTCGGCGAGACTGATTTCATGGACCTACCTCCAAGCGTAGTACCAGTCCCCGAAATCGTTACTTAGTCCGTGGGCTTTGTTTGCGTAGTGAACAGAAATGTAAATGCAGATATAAGTGAACCTAAACAAAGTATTGCCATATGAATTTTCACTTCTTTATTCATAAATATTTTATCAAATACCAAAGAATTGTCTAGACATAGGTTACATATTCCTGCCAAAATTGACTTACATGGTCACCTATTCTAACAGCAATGGCCTAGTCCATTCGGATACTTCTTGCCATAGCAGCATGGTATGACTATGAAATATGGCAGATGGACGTGAAAACGGCCTTCCTCAACGGTTTCGTAGAGGAAGAGATCTATATGGATCAGCCGGAAGGTTTCACAACTGTTGGAGAAGAGCAGAAGGTCTGCCGTCTCCAAAGGTCCATCTATGGCCTCAAACAAGCTTCCCAAAGCTGGAACATACGTTTTGATGAAGTCATACGGGGATATGATTTCATTAAGAACGAGTCCGATCCTTGTGTATAAAAGAAGATCAGTGGGAGCTCAGTTGCGTTTCTGGTGCTTTACGTGGATGACATCTTTCTCATTGGGAATGATGCTAAGATGTTGGGTACCACTAAAGCTTGGTTGTCAACGCAATTCTCTATAAATGATATGGGCGAGGCATCCTACATCCTTGGCATCAAGATCTACACGAATAGATCCAGAAGGATGTTAGGAATGGCCTAGTCCTCGTATATTGAGAAAGTCTTGAAGAAATTCAAGATGGAGAACTCAAAAACGAGGATTCCTTCCTATGAGGCATGGAATTAAGTTATCCAAGAAGCAGTCTCCTAAGACTGATGAGGAGCTTAAACGGATGTTGGACATCCCCTATGCTTCAGCCGTAGGCAGCATACAGTATGTTGTTCAGTGCACTAGACCTGATGTGGCTTTCGCTTTGAGCGTAACAAGTCGATATCAGTCGAGTGCTGGGGAGGCACACTAGAGTGCAGTCAAGACTATCCTGAAGTACCTGAAAAGGACTAAGGATATGTTCTTGATTTACGGCGGTGGAGAGTTGATACTGGAAGGCTATAGCGACGCTAGCTTCCAGTCAGATGATGATGATGCCAAGTCTCAGTCTGGTTATGTGTTCAGACTTAATGGTGGCGTGGTTGCTTGGAAGAGTGCCAAGCAGGCTACCACGGCGGACTCCACCAAAGAGTTTGAATACATAGCAGCTTCGGAAGCTGCTAAGGAGGCGATTTGGATGAAGAGCTATATCCAAGAGTTGGGTGTAGTACCTAGCATCGCTGAGCCAGTGGTTATCTTCTGCGATAACAACGGGGCTATAGCGCAAGTAAAGGAATCGAGATCTCAACACCGATCCAAGCATATTCTTAGACGCCACCATCTGCTCCGAGAGATTGTTAGCAGGGGTGACGTTCGGATGGACTGAGTCAGCTCCGCTGAAAACATAGCAGATCCACTTACTAAGCCTATGTCGCAAGTTGCCCATACTCAGCATCTGGATAAGATCGGTTTAAGGTCAATGGGTGATTGACTTTAGGTCAAGTGGGAGATTGTTAGAATAGGTGACCAGAAAGCCAATAGGTTTGGCGATTTGTAACCTATTATACAACTCGATGTGAATGTAATATTATTATGTGATGAATAAAATGAGTATTTATCACTTCTGGTGCTTACTTTGTTGCGCTCATTTCACATTTGTTAAAACGGTGCTTAACTTATATCATAACAAAGCCCACAGACCATGGATAACAACTCGTGCAGTTGGGCCACGCATTGGATGGTGGTCATTAAACCAACTAATTAAGAGTTGGGTTTGAAACGTTCCTAGTCGAGGACCTCGAGACGGGGCATCGAGAGTCCTATTGAGACTTGCGTCAAGAGTCGTGTTCATTGGATGAGTGTCGTCTTTCATCGGCGACAGGCGTGGGACGCATGTATGATCTTGATGGGTTGGTCGACTGGGGTCGAGCCGACTGGACTAACTCGAGGGGATCATCATATGGAATCCTTGGAGGCTTGGTCGGTATGATTGGATTTCCCCGGTTCTGATAATACGGGAGTAATCCTCACACTTGAGGAATCATGGCAGTCTCGTGCACAGGACGGTTGTATCTTGGATCTGGCGAGAGGTGATCATTCTGTAAGATGATCATCATAAGCCTTGTCGAGTGCAGTCGGAATGTGTAGCGAGGACGGTGGATTCCAAGAAGAGGATCCGTCCCCTGTCAGTATGTGACAGAGGTATCTCCTATGCACTCGGAGACACGTTCATGCTGTTTAAAGCTGTGGCCAAGTGGTTGGTCGAACAGGGAACGGTTTTCTGTATCGACGCAATAAAGCATACGTGGTCTCGAGTATTAAGCATAGATTCCTAGCCAAGGATGGGAACCGACGCCCAATTTCATCCCTAGACTAAGGCCGGGAGACGGGAGACGGTAGACGGAAGGATCGTACCCGTACAGAATCGGCGCCTAAATGTTCACGCCATTTCACCTACTCTCTAGTGCCATGGACCGTTGCTAGATGGCCACCCATGGTAATGGGCCCTTGTGGGACACGGGCCCAAGTCTAGCTGAGGGTGAACCTAAAGGGTCACACACAAATCACCGAGGAGGTTAAAAGATTAACTTGGAGTTAATCACGAAGCATAAATAAGTAATTGGATTACTTAAGGGAAAGTTCATTGGATGGACAGGCCGATATTGTATTGGGCCTTCGTTTAATCGATAAATTGGATTTTGATTAAATATGAAAAGTTGAGACGTTGAGACGTTGGAACTTTTAATTGGATTAAAAGATCAACGGGAATAATTTAAATGGACATTAAATTAGATTTCATGTTGGGTTCGTCGTAATTGGATTACGACAAAACCCGGTCCGTTAAATTTTACTCGAGAGGAGGCAAAATCAGCCATGTTCCATGCTAGGTGGTACGTTGACTTATCTCTTTTGGAAAGAGACAAATAAACTCGAATCAAGCTCTTCCCTTTTGGTATGATTTGATCATACCATAAATTTTGGTAGGCTTGATTGAAGAATTGATGGTGATTAATTGGAATGAATCTAGACATTGTTGGATGAACCTAGACACATTCCAATAATCACATTAATTATGTATATATATGAGAATATACAACACCAAGCATAAGTGATTCATTATTCATCTTTTTCTAGGAAAAAGAGAAGACAAAAATCGGATACCTCTCCCTCGTTAACTCACGATTTTTCCTCCCCCTTTTTCACTTGTGTTCTTCACTTGGTTTTGAATCAAGAGGAAGAACAAAGTAAGTTTAAGAAAGCACTAATTCATAGTGTTCTTCTCTTAAACCGATTCCTTCTTAAACCCGTTCTTTTCTAGCAAGAAGATTGTGCGTTTCTTCCGGTGTGGTATGGATCACCTTTGTAGAATCCATACATTTGGATTTCGTGAGCATTCCGGAGAAGGAACAAGGCAAGTAGCCGGGAGCACACGCTAAACAATCAAAGGTAACGGTTTTTACTACGCTTTGATTGATTTAATATACATCTATGTCCAATGTGTTTAAATACATGTTTCTAATATTTACACATCCTACATTGAACGCCGGGTTGAGCACCCAAGGGTACACCCCTTGGGATTTGTTTATTTAAATCAGATTTAAATTTACGCACCCTTTCTCGCTTCCACTCGCGCTCCCGGGCGGATCCGCTTGTCCTTCAGTTAATACCTAGCCTGCTTACAAGAAAACGATATAGTGTATTTCTCCACCAACTCAATCTCACCAATCATCGCGTTACGTTAAGTGAATCCCCCTTGGTATGTCACACAGGCTGATTTTGCCACACAGGCTGAGTTGCCACACAGGCTGAGTTGCCACACAGGCTGAGTTGCCACACAGGCTAGTTTAGATCACCAAGGGGTATCACATAATAATTATACTCGATTTTCAAAACTCCCTCATTTTTCCATATCACCGTTCTTGTAAGAAGCTAGTCACACAAGTCAACATAGCATCACAAATTCATTTACGAGCATCAATGAAACTCATAGAGCATGAAACATACACTTTCTCGTCTTATTTCCACCACATCATCATTCATTGATAAAGCATCAATCAATCATACCATCATAGTAATTCATTTCCAACACCATTCATACATCAAGGTAATATTAAGAGATAAAATAGAGCACATTTAGATGACTCTAATCGTGTACTTACCTTGCTTTTACGAACTAAGCATACAATTCAAACCA
The DNA here is from genome assembly GCA_034509735.1 of Sesamum alatum. Classification (NCBI taxonomy): domain Eukaryota; kingdom Viridiplantae; phylum Streptophyta; class Magnoliopsida; order Lamiales; family Pedaliaceae; genus Sesamum; species Sesamum alatum. Next base: position 37,923,946 of record JACGWO010000001.1, read on the forward strand.
TCCATCAATTCTAACATCCTTATAAGTGAAAGATTGTGGATCGTCCCGGGAAAATAGCGCGAATGCGGAAGCGCGGTATAAAATAAAAGTGCGGAATTAAAACATGCTTTAATAGAAATTAAAGAACACGCTCAAGGGGTGTGCCCTTGAGATTCCCGGGTGTTCGGTGTATCTCATGACATAAACAACATACAATAATCATGGAGGCCATAGGATTGAAAAATAAAGATGGACGAAAATCTTAAAACGAGACCTACCCGTTGTCGTTTTCGTCTTCAACGGCTACTCGTGTTGTTCCCCGTTTTGCACCAAGACCTCATTCTTGAGATCCTCCAAATCGTGACACATGATCCACCCACGTATTCTTGCACGTCGTGCTAGCAACAAACAAGTATTATTTTGGAGAGGATAGATCAACCACGCGTTATGAATTAACGAGATTGATCTTCCTCAGTTCAATTGTTCCAAGAACAAAAGAACAAGAAAAATAATATTTTCTTGGTGAGAGACAGAGAGAGGGGCGGACGAGAGAGGAGAGGAGAGAGTGTGTGTTGTGTGTGTGTTTTTCAAGAATCATCATCCTGAAAGAGTGTGTGGATCGGCCCGGGAGATAAGCGCGTATAGCGGAAGCGCGAAATAGTGCGTAATAAAATTACAAAGCATAATTAAAAGGAATTTAAATTATGCATAAAATACATAAACGAATCAAGGGGTGTGCCCTTGATTCTCCCGGGCATTCGGTGTATCTCATGTTCAATAAAACACAACATGGAGGCCATAGAATTGAAACCGAAAAAACGAAATTAAAGAACCTACCCAGTTGTAGTTTTGTCTTCGTTTCGGCTACACGCATTGTTCCCCGTTTTGCACCAAGATCTCAAAGAAGAGACCCTCTAAATCATCTCACTCGCTCCACCGGAAAGCAAACAACCCTTGTGCTAGCAAGAAATTATTTTGGGGAGAAGAGACATCGATACACGCTATGAATTAACGCAATCAATGTCTCTTATGTTCTTAACTTGAATAAATCAAGAAGAACAAAGTAGTATTCTTGGAGAGAAGAAAGAGGGGTGGACGAAAATCTTGAGAGAGATGAGAGATGAGAGTTGTAGAGAATACTAGGTGTTAGTGTGTGTTTTTTGAGTATTTATAGAAGATGGAATTTCCTATTCCTTCTCAAACTCTTCCAAAGAGACACACTTTGACTAGGATTTTGACCTAGTCAAATCCTAGTCAAATTAGGCTTTGATTAAGTCAAATTAATCATGGCCTTTCATCTCATCATTCTCTAGATCAAATCTTGTCCATCCATTTTGATGGGCTTTATGGAATGGGCCTATTTAATTCTAAATTAAATATTCTCATGGACTTTATATTAAATCATATTTAATTACTAAGCCCATTAATTAATTAATGGAAAGGACTTATTTAATTCTAAATTAAATAGTCCCATGGACTTTGTATTAAATCCTATTTAATATACCAAGCCCATTAATTAATTCCATAGAATGGGATTATTTAATTCTAAATTAAATAGTCCCATGGACTTTATATTAAATCCTATTTAATATACCAAGCCCACTAATTAATTAATTCACCCTTTTAATCTAATTAAAAGGAAAGCCCATGCTTTATAAAATTCATAAATCTAATTTATGACTCAAGCCCGATTATTCCAAATAATTCATCGAGGCTTGAATCTCCAAGAAGTATAATTTAATTCCATTAAATTAAACTTGGTGTAGCGGGTGTGACTCTTTAGGTTCACCTTTCAGCTGGACTTGGACCTACTTTTTTGTTATTTCATAACCAAAGTAGTCCGTTACCATGGGTGGCCATCTAGCAACGGTCCATGGCACTAGAGACTAGGTGAATTTATGGTGTGAACATTTAGGCTCCGAGTTATACGCAGGTGCGGTCCTATCGACGCTCGATACGTACGGGTACGGTCCTACTGTCGCCTGTCTCCCGGCTTTTAGTCTAGGGGTCGGTTCCCATCCTTGACTAGGCAACTATGCATAATGCTCGAGATAGGTTTAACTCGACGTAGGAAATCCCTTCCCAGTACATCAAGTGCTATGGCCATAGACTTTGTGAGTCTAAACCATCTCCGAGCGCATAGGAGATCTTTGCTGTCATATCCTTTGACAGGGGACAGATCCTATCTTGGAATTCACCGTTCTTACATACTCCGACTGCACTGGACGAGGCTTATGATGACCATGTGACATAATCGGTCAAATTTCACCATATCCAAGATACAGCCTTAGTATGTAGGGACTGTCGTGATCCTCAAGTCCGAGGACTAATCCCGTACTATCGGAACCGGAAATACGAGTCATACCGACCAAGCCCGAGTGGCTTCCATATGACGATTCCCGCGAGTCACCTCAGTCGGCCGCTCCCCATCAGGCCGACCCACTAACACTGCTTAGACAATCCTCGTCACCCGTCGATGAAACACGACAGCAGATGCTTAGTGCAAGTCTCAAATGGATTCTCGATGCCCTGTCTCGAGATTCCTTTGACTTGGAGTATTTCAGATTGATTCGGCGAAACTGATTTCATGAACCTACCTCCAAGCGTAGTTCCAATTTCCCGAAATGTTATTTCAGTCTGTGGGCATTTGTTGTGACATCGTAACGATGCAAGCAGTAAATACAACAAGCTCATGCCTATGAATCCTTACTACATTCATTAACATAATATTACTTGTTCACAGATTGACGAATGGTTTTCAGAACAACCAATACCATTGACTTTCTGGTCACCTATTCTAACAATCTCCCACTTTACCAATAAGTCAATTACCCACTTTGTTTAGAATCCTCTAAGTATGAGTAATCTACGATACCGAGTAAGGTATTGTGAGTCCACTTATATTTCCTTGCGAAGCAATACGGTCTAACCGCGTTACCTCTATCCACCATTGTCTCCTAGAGATGGTGGTTGTCTAAGAATATTTTCGTGGATCTTGTGATGAGATCTCGTCGCAATACTCCCATAGCCAAGTTGCCTGCCCTATAGGCGAACATGGCTTGGTCGTGCTAGGAGCCACGTCCATCCTCTGGACGCAGTCTTCATCAGTGACCACTATCTGATGCACTTGTCGTTGGGCCTGACTGTGCATACCTTTGAGACTAACTGGTTTTCACTTATGCTCTAGAAGCTAGTACCGCTTTAGCCTTCCAAAGCAACTCTCAACAAACGGTGCATCATGAACACATCTTTAGTCTTTATTCAGGTACTAAGGATCGTTCTTGATTGTTGTCTTCAACCCCTTGGTGCATGACCGATTTATATTGAGCCATGCTAGAAGCACTCTCAACATCGGTTCCTATGCACCGAGTAAACATATCACATGTTTGCCTAGGGTTAAGACGTAGGGGATACTCAACATCCAAGCCTTCTCATTAGTCCACCGTGACTAAGTCTTGAATGGCTTGATGCTTTATGCATAGTATCCAAGTTTTCTCATCAGTCTTACTATGACTGAGTCTCGAACAACTTGTCCCTCTACATGTTTGAGTTTTCTCATCAGTCTATCACTAACTGAATCTTTGAAGAACTCAATTCATGATATGTATGTGGGAACCCTTAAAATGTCATGGAGAATTTTCGTGAGTTTTACAGTTGTGTTTTTAGTGATTCCTAATGTCTTGAATTCATCTATGGATCAAGACATTACACACTTAAACACATGGAACACCATTTCTACTCGCACTGATCACCTACGTCGTTTAAGATTGAGTCATGCTCCGTATGAGCTCGTCAAAACGAATATTCCAGTTATGCGGTGTTTCAAACCTTGTTTGAATTTCCTAGTGGATTCTATGGCTCCTCTCCATAAATCCTACTACGATGTCCAACATCACGTTCCGCAGGTCATTTGGATTACTATCCAAATTTGACCGAACACATCCCGATCACTCGTACCTCTTACGACATTCGGGTTCGTTCTTAAGGGGACTGGAATATGATCAATTTAAGAAATGTGATTCTAAGCAACGTTAGTATTATCCTATCGTAAACTTGTACAAATTAGACACCGAGTCTAATTTGTCTCCCACTAGTCCCTTGACGTATGTAGGATCCTTCTACATGCTCAAGGACTTTGTCGGGACACAGGCTTGCCAAACCATGGCTCCTTGTGCGTGACTCCTAGCAAAATGTGCCACGTTCCTTACGTTGGCAATTTTGAGTCTACGTCTACACGGGCTAAGGTAATTGGGTGAAACTTCGATCGATCTTCGTCCAACGAGATTCGATCGTTCCCTTTATCAGAGACCGTCATACTTGGCCTTTACAGGAAACGTTTCATTGAGAATTCCATTCTCAACTTGGATGCTCAAGAGCTCCCACTAAATACACGGCCTTTTTGATCCTATCGAAATAGGTTTAATTTTGCAACCATTTATAGTTCACCTCCTTAAGTCTAATTCCCAAACCTCCTATGGGACCTTTAGACTTTTGAACCGTCTTATGGTCTTGTGTATTAGTAACCTACAGTTGTCTTATTGGATCCCTTCCAATAGACTATTTGGCAAGCCTACTTCGTCCAACAAGGAGCTTTGGGACTTTCTTCTTTATAAAAGACTCGTAAATTTAGTCGATTCGAATCATCTATTTCTAGATTCATCGAACTTTCCAATTTACTTATCTTTTAATAAGAAGAAACGTCCTAGCTGTTGTAGATGCCAAATTTGTAAGTTGGTCTTGATTAATCCATTTAGATAATTTGAATTTTGAGTATCCATAAACCTTTTATGGGATGGTGTCTTAGGAATTTACGTGTAACTACTAGCAAACATGAATCAATAATCAATAATTTGTTTGATCAAATATGTATGTAATAAAACCTTTGTCCAACAAAGAGACATACTTTTGATCATGCTAGGTTACGTAATTCCTATATTATCCTAACATGATCACGATTATGGGCCTAACAAGTCTCTAGTCTTTTTCATCAATGGACCTTGCCATTGTTGAATCCTAAAACTGTTCTTGGCTTTTAAGTCCTTATTCACTTTCTGCAAACCACCCGCAGTTTAGTGATAGGAATGGTATCAAATACCAAATAGAGAAAAGGTGATCATGTCAATACTCAATATCAAATTTTACCTACATTGGAGAGAGGTTCAGGATACTCCCTTTTCCAATGGCCCTCTTTACGACAGTGAATGCTTACGTTCTTAGAAATCTATGAACTTGACTGCTGAACCTTTTGCTCTTTCCTTTACCTCCACCTTGTGTTGTAAAGGAACAACACTTGAAGTGCTTAATAGTTGATGTCACCTTACCCTTCTTCCTCTTTTGGCGTCTGGCACCCTTGCCTTTCACCATGGAGGTTGAAGCCTCTCCTACTAGTACCGACGGCGCAGATTTTGCAATCGTTGCATTGTACTAGACCAACATAATTACCAACCTATGAAGATCTTTTCTAAGCTCATTCATGTTGATAATTAATGGTTCGTAGGAGGGAGGAAGAGACTGAAGGATCATGTCAATGTACGTTTCTTTTTCAAGACTGACGTGGAGGTCTTTTGAGCTTCTCCACTAGGGATTGCATCATTACTCCATGTTCTTTGTACCGACATCCCTTTCGTGATCTTAGCTCCAAACATGCCTTTGTTGCATTTTACCCCACATGCTGGTCCAGGACCATATAGACATGATGCAAACGAAGCATAGTTTGAGCCAACATCATTATATCCTACTTGCCGGTGGTCATCCTTCAACTTTTGAACGCCAAGCGTTGCCTTAGTTGTCGACCCTTCTGGCAAGCGCTGAGGAACGTCCTCATCCGGTTATGTGAGTTAAGGTTCTGGAAATCTAAGACCATCTTAAGATTTCGCAGTCAATTCGTGTAATTGGTTCCCTTTTAATGAGCCTCTTAGTGATGTGTTTGGTGGATTCTTAGACATTCACAACATAAATATAAAGCAGAAAATAATAAGCAGAGTGAAGTAATATTTTGGTTAAGACTCGGTCTTTAGTCCTTAACCTCTCCCACTATTTCTACGAAAATACGGCACTCTCAAACGTTGTTTTCGGGAAATCCTTTCCCAGTAGGCTCGGGATCCACAGCGATCTCCCCCATACCCCGCTTTTACGATTCGCATAAGAAAAGAACCTGTGGGAGGTATTCCATACCATTCTCATTCCACGAGATTCCCAAGATAATTGCCTCACCCTTTCACGTGATCCCGAGGACTCCGAGCGAATCACGTTATTCGGGCGTTAGACCCGACCCAATCAACCGATTCATAGACTCACTGCTACCTCCACGACTCGTGAGACAGGTAACAGCAGTCTACTCATCGTTCATGACAAAGTGCAGCTTCTTTTAAGCACGATAGTCGTGCCACGACTCGTGAGACCACGCTATCGACCTAAAAGATCTTCCTCAATTTTGCCATGGATGGAAGGCTTGGACAGACTCCCAGAGTCCTAGTCCATTTATTAAGGGTCTATATTTAACTTGGTTCAACCAAGTGAGAGTTTTGATAGAACGAGACCTCGTCACATATAAAGTATTGCATTGCGTGCGTTATCGCAAAAATATTCTAAGCGTGAATGTAACCATACATAAAGCATATAGAATAATCATAAGCATGTAATACGCATCGCATGCAAAATAAAGCCTAGCACGCCCCTGTAGGACGATCACAAGCCCAAACCTATGCGACCCACTGAGCTCGCAGTGGATCTATGGTCAATCTAAGGGTAGGCCATATGCTATTACACGTTTTAATAACCCATTACATGCAATGGGCCTTGTAAGTCCTCTTTATCTTCTTAGGCTCTCCATCTTGGGCCTACACCGGGCTCCTTCTCCATGGATCCTCCGTGGGCCATCTGATGGCTACCTCCATGGGCCTCCAACACCTTGGGCTTGTCTTCTCTTGCAGCTTTTATTTGCAAAAATAAATAAAACCTCACCCCTAATTCTACTCTCATTACATCATAAAATAAGAAACCCCAATTAAACATTTCGGGGGAGTACATTAGGAGGGAGAGAGAAAGCCTTATTATTCCAAGGCAACTAGAAGAGAGACAGAGAGGAAAATAAAGAGGCACACAGGCCACAACCCAACAAATAAATGTAAATAAACCATACATGAGGTCTAGGGGCTTTGTGATCATCATTTGTCAAATCAATTAACACAAATAGCACAAATACATATCCCACGTAAAATATGCTATACCAACATCCATGATAATCCATACCATAAAATAAATGCAGAAACCACATGTAAAATATTCACACCAAACATTGGATAATAGTGCAACCTATGCACAACGATTTTTGTTGGAAAAACCTTTTCCATAATTAACAAGGCAATATTAATTCTATGAAATATAAAATCTCAACCAAAATTAAAATGCCCCAAGTTAATTAATTCAGAAAAATTCCAAGAATTATACAGAAAAATCAAATTTTCTGAAAACACAAAAACCAACAATTCAAGAATATGCTCATATATTCAAGAATCCCAAAATCCAACATTTGTGCAATATTAATACATGTTAAGATCTACTCATGCTCAAACCATAAAATAACCATGATGTCCAACATCATAGAACGCAGAAATTATTGCAAAATTTCACATATGAATTTTGATCATTGGTGTAACCATTGCAAAAATTAAATCTTGTTAGGAAACCCTTTCCTCATCAACCAAGCAATATTTATTTTAGGAAATTCCAAATCTCAAAAAATAAATATTCTAACACAACGGGTTCAGAATAATGCAGAAAATATCATAAAAATAATTCAGTAAAAACAGTTTTGAAAAATGAGCCAAAAAACGGGAGAGAAACGGAAAACGGCACAGCCGGCCGGCCAGGCGCGCGCGCGCGCCTTGCGCGGACGGCCACGCCTGGGCGCGTGCCTGCGCCTAGCGCTTGCGCGCTCGCGCACGCGCGCAGGCGCCCTTGCCTGCGCGCGCGGCCGTGCGCACGCTGTCCGCGCATGCTGGGCGCGCTGGCCGGGCGCGCGCAGGCCCCTGCCTGCACGCGCGCCCGGCCGCGCCCCTGTGCGCGCGGGCAGCGTGCTGCTGGTGCCGTTTCGCCGTTTTTCATTCCTTTTCGACTTTTCATGCAATTTTTCTGAACCACAAGATAAATTCAACCCTAGAACATGTATTAACACATTCAAGAAAACCAAGATCGAAAATCCCATGCTAAATTAAACGCCAATAAATATCTACGATAAATCTCCTATAAACATAAATTAAAACACGTTTATCATGCTTAAACGCACATAGCACATAGAATCTAGGCCTATACACCGAACCGGGCTCTGATACCACTGAAAGAATGTGTGGATCGGCCCGGGAGATAAGCGCGTATAGCGGAAGTGCAAAATAGTGCGTAATAAAATTACAAAGCATAATTAAAAGGAATTTAAATTATGCATAACATACATAAACGAATCAAGGGATGTGCCCTTGATTCTCCCGGGCGTTTGGTGTATCTCATGTTCAATAAAACACAACATGGAGGGCATAGAATTGAAACCAAAAAAACAAAATTAAAGAACCTACCCGTTTGTAGTTTTGTCTTCGTTTCGGCTACACGCATTGTTCCCCGTTTTACACCAAGATCTCAAAGAAGAGACCCTCTAAATCATCTCACTCGCTCCACCGGAAAGCAAATAACCCTTGTGCTAGCAAGAAATTATTTTGGGGAGAAGAGACATCGATACACGCTATGAATTAACGCAATCAATGTCTCTTATGTTCTTAACTTGAATAAATCAAGAAGAACAAAGTAGTATTCTTGGAGAGAAGAAAGAGGGGTGGACGAAAATCTTGAGAGAGATGAGAGATGAGAGTCGTAGAGAATACTAGGTGTGAGTGTGTGTTTTTTGAGTATTTATAGAAGATGGAATTTCCTATTCCTTCTCAAACTCTTCCAAAGAGACACACTTTGACTAGGATTTTGACCTAGTCAAATCCTAGTCAAATTAGGCTTTGATTAAGTCAAATTAATCATGGCCCTTCATCTCATCATTCTCTAGATCAAATCTTGTCCATCCATTTTGATGGGCTTTATGGAATGGGCCTATTTAATTCTAAATTAAATATTCCCATGGACTTTATATTAAATCATATTTAATATACTAAGCCCATTAATTAATTAATGGAAAGGACTTATTTAATTCTAAATTAAATAGTCCCATGGACTTTATATTAAATCCTATTTAATATACCAAGCCCATTAATTAATTCCATAGAATGGGATTATTTAATTCTAAATTAAATAGTCTCATGGACATTATATTAAATCCTATTTAATATACCAAGCCCACTAATTAATTAATTCACCCTTTTAATCTAATTAAAAGGAAAGCCCATGCTTTATAAAATTCATAAATCTAATTTATGAACTCAAGCCCGATTATTCCAAATAATTCATCGAGGCTTGAATCTCCAAGAAGTATAATTTAATTCCATTAAATTAAACCTTCTCCCGAAATTAATTCCAAATTAATTCCCTTTCATTTGGTGTAGCAGGTGTGACTCTTTAGGTTCACCTTTCAGCTAGACTTGGACCTACTTTTTGTTATTTCATAACCAAAGTAGTCCGTTACCATGGGTGGCCATCTAGCAACGGTCCATGGCACTATAGACTAGGTGAATTTATGGTGTGAACATTTAGGCTCCGAGTTATACGCAGGTGTGGTCCTACCGACGCTCGATACGTATGGGTACGGTCCTAGTGTCGCCTGTCTCCCGGCCTTTAGTCTAGGGGTCGGTTCCCATCCTTGACTAGGCAACTATGTGTTAGAATAGGTGACCAGAAAGCCAATAGGTTTGGCGATTTGTAACCTATTATACAACTCGATGTAATTGTAATATTATTATGTGATGAATAAAGTGAGTGTTCGTCACTATTGGTACCTACTTTGTTGTGCTCACTTTACATTTGTTAAAACGGTGTTTAACTTATATCGCAACAAAGCCCACAGACCATGGATAACAACTCGTGCAGTTGGGCCACGCATTGGATGGTGGTCATGAAACCAACTGATTAAGAGTTGGGTCTGAAATGTTCCAAGTCGAGGACCTCGAGATAGGGCATCGAGAGTCCTATTGAGACTTGCATCAAGAGTCGTGTTCATTGGATGAGTGCCGTGTTTCATCGGCGATAGGCGTGGGACGCCTACACGATCTTGATGGGTTGGTCGACTGGGGTCGAGCCGACTGGACTAACTCGCGGGGATCATCATATGGGAGCCTTGGAGGCTTGGTCGGTATGATTGGATTCCCCGGTTCCGATAGTACGGGAGTAATCCTCAGACTTGAGGAATCATGGCAGTCACGTGCACAGGACGGCTGTATCTTGGATCTGGCGAGAGGTGATCATTCTGTAAGATGATCATTATAAGCATTGTCCAGTGCAGTCGGAATGTGTAGCGAGGACGGTGGATTCCAAGAAGAGGATCCGTCCCCTGTCAGTATATGACAGAGGTATCTCCTATGCACTCGGAGACACGTACATGCTGTTTGAAGCTGTGCCACAGTGGTTGGTCGAACAGGGAATGGTTTCCTGTGTCGACGCAATGAAGCGTACGTAGTCTCGAGTATTAAGCATAGATGCCTAGTCAAGGATGGGAACCGACGCCCAATTCCATACCCTAGACTAAGGCCGGGAGACGGTAGACGGAAGGATCGTACCCGTACGGAATCGGCGCCTAAATGTTCACGCCAATTCACCTAGTCTCTAGTGCCATGGACCGTTGCTAGACGGCCACCCATGGTAACGGGCCCTTGTGGGACACGGGCCCAAGTCTAGCTGAGGGTAAACCTAAAGGGTCACACACAAATCACCGAGGAGGTTGAGAAATCGACTTGGAGTCAATCTCGAAGGATAAAATAAGTAATTGGATTACTTAAGGGAAAGTCCATTGGATGGACGGGCCGATATTGTATCGGGCTTTCATTTAATCGGTAAATTAGATTTTCGATTAAATATGGAAAGTTGAGATGTTGAGACGTTGGATCTTTTAATTGGATTAAAAGATCAACGGGAATAATTTAAGTGGACATTAAATTGGATTTAATACTGGGTTCGTCGTAATTGGATTATGATAAAACCCGATCCGTTAAATTATACCCGAGAGGAGAAATAATTCCTAATTTGGAATAGGAAGAAGTTGGACTTCTTCCCTTAATTAAACATAGCCGACATGCTCCCTTGGAGGAAGCAAAATCAGCCATGTTGCATGCTAGGTGGTATGTTGACTTGTCTCTTTTGGAAAGAGACAAATCAACTCCAATCAAGCTCTTCCCTTTTTTGGTATGATTTGATCATACCATAAATTTTGGTAGGCTTGATTGAAGAATTGATGGTGATTGATTGGAATGAATCTAGACATCCTTGGATGAATCTAGACATATTCCAATAATCACATTAATTATGTATATATATTAGAATATACAACACCTAGCATAAGTGATTCATTATTCATCTTTTTCTAGGAAAAAGAGAAGACAAAAATCCTCTCCTCTCTCTCAAAATTTCGTGCTCCCTCCCTCTCTTACACTTGTGTTCTTCACTTGATTTTGAATCAAGAAGAAGAACAAAGTAAGTTTAAGAGAACACTAATTCATAGTGTTCTTCTCTTAAACCGATTCCTTCCTAAACCCGTTCTTTTCTAGCAAGAAGAACGTGTGTTTCTTCCGGTGTGGTGTGGATCACCTTTGGAGAATCCATACGTTTAGATTTCGTGAGCATTCCGGAGAAGGAACAACGCTAGTAGCCGGGAGCATACGCTAAACAATCAAAGGTAACGGTTTATTACGCTTTGATTGATTTCATTTGTATATCTATGCCCTATGTGTTTAAATATATGTTTTAATATTTACACATCCTACATCGAACGCCCGGTTGAGCACCCAAGGGTACACCCCTTGGAATTCGCGTATTTTGAATTTGATTTAAATTTACGCACAATTTCTCGCTTTCTTGCTTCCGCTCGCGCTCCCCGGGCGGATCCGCTTGTCCTTCACTATGCATAATGCTCGAGATAGGTTTAACTCGACGTAGGAAATCTCTTCCCAGTACATCAAGTGCTATGGCCATAGACTTTGTGAGTCTAAACCATCTCCGAGCGCATAGGAGATCTTGCTATCATATCCTTTGACAGGGGACAGATCCTATCTTGGAATTCACCGTTCTTACATACTCCGACTGCACTGGACGAGGCTTATGATGATCATGTGACATAATCGGTCAAATTTCACCATATCCAAGATACAGCCTTAGTATGTAGGGGACTGCCGTGATCCTCAAGTCCGAGGACTAATCCCGTACTATCGGAACCGGAAATACGAGTCATACCGACCAAGCCCGAGTGGCTTCCATATGACGATTCCCGCGAGTCACCTCAGTCGGCCGCTCCCCAGCAGGCCGACCCACTAACACCGCTTAGACGATCCCCGTCACCCGTCGATGAAACACGACAGCAGATGCTTAGTGCAAGTCTCAGATGCCCTGTCTCGAGATTCCTTTGACTTGGAGTATTTCAGACTGATTCGGCGAAACTGATTTCATGAACCTACCTTCAAGCGTAGTTCCAATTTCCCGAAATGTTATTTCAGTCTGTGGGCGTTTGTTGTGACATCGTAACGATGCAAGCAGTAAGTACAACAAACTCATGCCTATGAATCCTTACTACATTCATTAACATAATATTACTTGTTCACAGATTGACGAATGGTTTTCAGAACAGCCAATACCATTGACTTTCTGGTCACCTATTCTAACACATCCTCCAATTGTAGGAGGCTAGGGGTTTATATAGAGAGGAGTTTAATCCTCTTCAAACTCCAACTCTAAGAACTCTATTTTGACTAGGATTTTGACCTAGTCAAAGTAGCATTTGACCAAGTCAAATCAATCCTAGCCATCCATCTCTCCTTTCCATCTCAACCGTTGATTTAATTTAATGGAATATTTAAAACCTATTTAAATATTCCAAGAGTCCAAATAAATATAAATATTTATTTTAAGCCCATAAAATAAATTCCCTTAATAAATCTAATTTATTAATTTAATTTCTTTTATCAAATAGAAGGAATTAATTCTCCAAGAAAATAAAGGACCCGATTAAATCCAATTTAATCATTCCTATTCTCCAATATTTAATTCTAAATTAAATACTAAATGTGTGTGTGGATAGTGTGTAACTCTTTAGGTTAACCTTTCAGCTAGACTTGGTCGGGTTCCTAGAATCCATCCGTTACCATGGGTGGCCATCTAGCAACGGTCCATGGCACTAGAGACTAGGTGAAATATTCGGGGATGAACATTTAGGTTCTAACAGTACACTTGTCCTTCTGTCTACGGTCTCACCACTTAGGGTCTAGGGCACGGAAAATGTAGGTACCCATTTTGGACCTAAGTGTCGGTCTGTCCTTACTAAACGCTGCAAGGGAATCCTTCCCTTCTGTTCAGTGACTGTGGCCACAGATTTTAGGGACAAGACACAGAGCATACGTGAGACTCAACTGTCAATGCCTTTTGACAGGAGACAGATCCTTTCTTGGAAACTACTGTCACTCTGTATACCAGAGCTAAACTAGACATGGTTTATGACTACTCAAGTGCTTCTTGGCAATCTCTCACCATATCTAAAAGATAGAGACCTGACATACAGGTAAACTCAGCAGTTTCTCAAGTCAAAAGACTTGACCTGTACCGTTGGAACCGGGAACACACGTCATACCTTGCTGACCATACTCAAGGTCCTCCGTAAGACGGTTCTCGCGAGTCACCTCAGTCAGCTGCTTCCTAGCAGGCTAACCCACTAACACTGCTTAGACGACCTTCGTCACCCGTCGATGAAACACGACAGCAGATGCTTAGTGCAAGTCTCAAAGGGAATCTCGATACCCATTTTCGAGATTCCTTGACTTGGAGATTTCCGGACTGATTCGACAAGATTGATTTCATGGGCCTACCTCCAAGCGTAGACCCAGTCCCCGAAATAGATTCTCAGTCCGTGGGTTTTGTTTGCGTAGCAAACAGATATGTAAAATGCAAGTAGAAGTGAACGCAAACAAAGTAATGCCATATGAATTTCACTTCTTTATTCATAAATGATTTATCAAAACACACTGAAATTGTCTAGACATAGGTTACATTTTCCTGCCAAGATTGGCTACATGGTCACCTATTCTAACAATAAGTTATTAGAAGCAGAATAGACTCACATATAAATATTATCAGAATGATCAAGAGGAGCATATATAGACGGTGCTAATCATCTACTTACAAATGTACCGATCGCTGACGGACTTAGTTCATGGTGTCAGTTTTTCCCAATGGATCCAACTCCTAAAACATATTCCAAATATTTTTTTTTAATATAAATAGTTTCAACAATGAAAATTAAAAAAGATGGATACTTAGGTACCACTTTAATCTATCTCTTCTAAACAGTATTGACAATGCCTCTGTTCTAGCTTACAAGTATTATTTTTACTCCAAATATTCTCCTTTGTCTCTAATTTCATCTCCAACAAGAATCATGCAAATTGGGTTTCTATAAAGTAAGTTACATAGGATTTACTACAGCCCTATTCTCACTTATACAGATTCAGTTATACTACAAAATTCTATAAACATTCACACAGCTGTTCAAAAATCTTGATATTCTCATAATATGACATAATATTTGTCTAGTTTCATTATAAATAATAATAACACAATTTCAACCTTTATATCTCATGTTATAAGGTTTTTAGTATACCTTGTCTGATTTCTCGCAGAAACAGGGCAATAGAATGTTTTCCTATTTTTCCGGATTAACACGGACGACTTAGTCTCTACTCCAAACAAGAAAGTTATTGAGGGCATCCTACAGTTTTCATAGACACCAAAATCTCCAATTTTGAACCGATAAAACTCAATATTTTGCTGAAAAACCGAGACTGTTCGGACATATTTTACTCTGTTAAACATAGTTAACTTAATTCGTCCCTTTCTCGGATTTCAGCCTTCATCCTAGCTCAAACTCGAATTTAAGCAACTTAGAGATAAAAATACTTATCAAATTAGTATAAGAGGATCTAGATACATCTAAAATTGAAGGTGGTAAATGGAAGAAGCTAGAATCCTCACCTCTTTCTCTCTTCTTCTTTCTTCTTCCTCTTCTTCTTTTAAATTATCTCTTTAGCCACAATTATTAAATAAATCAACACAACATATATCCACTTTCTTGTGCTAGTAATTGAGAATTCTATATAAGAAATTTGGGGTGTTACAACATGTTTTACGTGAAGATATGTATTATGCTATTTGCATTAATTGGATTGACAAAGGATGATCACAAATCCCCTATACCGCATGTATGGTTTATTTAAATTTTTTTGTTGGGTTGGGGCCTGTGTGCCTCTTTGAATCTTCTTACCTCTCTCGTTTTTGCCTTGGAATAATAAGGTTTTCTTTCTCCCTCCTAATGTACACACCCCAACTGGTGATTGGGGTTTCTTATTTTTTATGATGTAATGAGAGTAGATTAGGAGTGAGGTTTTATTTTTTGTAAATAAAAGCTATAAGGGAAGACAAGCCTAAGGCGTTGGAGGCCCATGGAGGAGGCCATCCATTGACCCACGGAGGATCCATGGAGAAGAGGGCTGGTGTAGGCCCACGATGGAGAGCCCAAGAAGATGAAGAGGACTTACAAGGCCCATTGCATGTAATGGGTTATAAAAATCCTGTAATAGCGTAGGCCTACAGGGGCGTGCTAGGTTTTATTTTGCATGCAATGCGTTTTATATGCTTTCAGTATTCTATATGCTTCATGTATGTTCACATTTATGCTTAGAATATTCCTACAATTACGCATGCAAAACACTTATTATGTGATGAGGTCTTGTTCTATCAAAAACTCTGAACTTGGTTGGACCAACCTAAAACATTAGACCCCTAATAAATGGACTAGAACCTAAGTTGTTCATCCAAGCCTTCCATCCACGACAAAGTGAGGAAGCTAGTCTTAGTCAAATTGCGTGGTCTCACAAGTCGTGGCACGTCTTTTATCCTGAAAATAAGCTGTACTTTATTGTGAACGAAGTGGATAGACTCCTGTTTCCTGTAACGCGAGTCGTGGGGGTAGCAGTGAGTGCTATGACTCAGTTGATGGGTTGGGTCTAACGTCTGAATAACGTGATTCGCTTGGAGTCATCGGGATCACGTGAAAGGGTGAGGCAAAATATCTTGAGAATCTCGTTGGACAAAAATGGTATGGAATACCTCCCAAAAGGTTCCATGCGAATCGTAAAAGCGGGATATGAAGAATTTCACTTGTGGATCCAAAGCCCACTAGGAATCCATTTCCCGAAATCCCGTTTTGAGAGTGATGGGTTTTCGTAGAAATAGTGGGAGAGGTTAAGGACTAAGAACCGAGTTTTAACTGAATTTAATATTACTTCATTCTGCTTATTATTTTCTGCTTTGTATATTGTGAATGCCTCCCTCCTACGAACCATTTATTATCAACATGAATGAGCTTTAAAAAGATCTTCATAGGTTGATAATTATGTTGATCTAGTACGAGAAAACGACTGTACAATCAACGCCATTGGTACTAGTAGGAGAGGCTTCAACCTCTATAGTGAAAGGCAAGGGTGCCATATGCCAAAAGAGGAAGAAAGCTGAGGTGACATTACCTACTAGCACTTCGAGTACTGTTCCTATTACATCCCAAGGCGGAGGTAAACGAAGGAGCAAAAGGGTTCAGCAGTTAGGTTCATATATTCCTAAGAACGTATGCAGTTACTGCCGTAAAGAGGGGCATTGGAAGAGGGAGTGTCCTAAACCCCTCTTCAATGAAGGTAAAATTTGATATTTGAGTATTGACATGATTACTTTACTCTATTTTGTATTGGATACCGTTCTTGTCACAAATCTATGGGTGGTTTGCAGAAATTGATAAAGGATTAGAAAGGCAAGAATAGTTCTAGGATTCAACAATGGCAAGGCCATTGCTGAAGAGGACTAGAGACAAGTTAGGCCTATAATCGTGAGCATGTTAGGATAGCTTATAGGAATTACGTAACCTAGCATGATCAAAAGTATGCCTCTTTGTTGGACAAAGGTTTTATTTCATACATATTGATGAACAAAATTGTTGAATATTGATTCATGTTTGCTAGTATTTACACGTAAATTCCTCACCATCCCATAAAAAGTTTATGAATACTCAAAATTCAAATGATCTAAATGGATTAATCAAGACCAACTTACAGATTTGGCATCCGCAATAGCACTTTATTGGACAAACTAGGCTTGCCAAATAGTCTATTGGATATGATCCAGCGAGACAATTGTAGGTTACTGAATACACTAGACCATGAGGGGGTTCACAAGTCTAAAGGTCCCATAGAAGGTTTTGGGAATTTAACTTGAGGTGCTGAAACGAAAATGATCGCAAAATTAAACCTATTTTGATAGGATCTAAAAGACCGTGTATTTAGTGGGAGTTCTAGAACATCAAGTTCAGAAAGGAATTCTCAATAAAACGCTTCCCGTGAAGGCCAAGTATGACGGTTTCTGATAAAGGGAACGATCGAGACTCGTTGGACGGGGGTCGATCGAAGTTTCACCAAATTGCCTTAGCCCGTGTAGACGTAGACTCAAAAATTGCCAACATGATGAACGTGGCATTTTGCTAGGAGTCACGCACTATGGTGCCATGAATTGGCAAGCCTATGTCCTGACAAAGTCCTTCAGCATGTGGGAGGACCCTACGTATGACAAGAGACTAGTGGGAGACAAATTAGACTTGGTGTTTAATTTGTAAAGGTTTACGACAGAATAATACTAACGTTGCTTATAATCGCATTTCTTACTTGAATTGATCATATTCGTATCCCCTTAAAAACAAACTTGAATGTCGTAGAGGTACGAGTGATCGGTATAGTTCGGTCAAATTTGGAGAGTGATCCAAACGACCTGTGGAACGTGATGTTGGGGATTGTAGACGGATTTATGAAGAGGAGTTATAGAATCCGCTAGGAAATTCAAACAAGGTTTGAAACACTGCAAAACTGGAATAATTGTCTGACGAGCTCATATGGAGTATGACTTGGTCTTCAACGACGTAGGTGATCAGTGGGAGTAGAAATTGTGTTCCAAGTGTTTTAAGTGTGTAATGTCTTGTTCATCATGGATGAATTCAAAATGTTAGGAATCACTAAAACACAACCGTAACTCGCACAAATTCTCTATGACATTTTAAGTGTTCCTACATTCATATCATGAATTGAGTTGTTCAAAGACTCAGTCATGATACACTGATGAGAAAGCTCAGATATGTAGAGGGATAAGCTGTTCGAGACTCAGTCATGGTTAGACTAATGAGAAAGCTTAGATACTATGAATAAAGCATTAAAGCCATTAAAGACTTAGTCATGGTAAGACTAATGAAAAGGCTTAGATGTTGAGTATTCTCTACGTCTTAACCCTAGATAAACATGAGATATGTTTACTCGGTGCATAGGATCCGATGCTGAGTGTGCTTCTTGCATGACTCAACAAAAATCGGTAATACACTGATGGGTTGAAAACAACAATCAAGAACAATCCTTAGTACCTGAATAAGGACTAAAGATGTGATCTCGATGCACCGTCTGGGGAGAGTTGTTTTGGAAGGCTAAAGTGATACTAGCTTCCAGAGCATAGTGAAAAACAGTTAGTCTCAAATGTATGCACAGTCAGGCTCAATGATGATTGCATTAGATAGTGGTTATGGATGAAAACCACGTCCATAGGATGGACGTGGTGCCTAGCACGGCAAAGCCAATGGTCGCCTAAATGGCGGACAACCAGGCTATGGCCCGAGATCTCATCACAAGATCCACAGAATATTCTTAGGCAACCACCATCTCCAGGCAGTGATGGTGAATAGAGGTAACACGGTTAGACCGTATTGCTTCGGCAAGGAAAATATAGCAGACTCACGAGGCCTTAGTCGGTATCGTAGATTACTCATGCTCAGAGGGTTATGAACAAAGTGGATAATTGACTTAATGGTCAAGTGGGAGATTGTTAGAATAGGTGACCAGAAAGTCAATATGATTGGTTGTTCTGAGAACCATTCGTCAATCTTCGAAAGAAAAGAAATATTATGTTGATGAATGTGGTAAGGATTCATCATTGGACACGATGAGTTAGTTGTGCTTACTTCTTGCATTGAACGTAGTTTCAATCCACAACAAACGCCTACAGACTGGACATATGGATTCAAGAAGTTAGACTACGCGTTGGTTTGGCAGTCATGGAACCAACTTCTGCAGATTGGTCTGAAACACTCCAAGTCGAGGACCTCGAGATTAGGTATCGAGGGTCCTATAGAGACTTGCACTAAGGATTGCATTCATTGGATGAGTACTATGTTTCATCGGTGACAGATGTTGGAACGTCTATGCAATATTAGTGGGTTAGTTGATAATGGTAGAGTCGGCTGACTGACGTGACTCGCGGGAATCGTCATATGGAAGCCACACAAAACATGGTCGGTATGACTGGTATTTCCAATTCTGATAGTACTGGATTATTCCTCGGACTAGAGGAATTGTGAGAGTCGCTTACATACGAAGGCTAAAGCTTGGGTCTAGAAAGAGGTGATCGTATCATAACACATGGGCATCATAAGCCTTGTTCAGTGAAGTCAGAGTACGTAGAGAGGACGGTGGATTCCAAGATAGGATCTGTCCCCTGTCAAAGATTATGACAGGGAGATCTCCTATACGCTCTGAGATGGTTTAAAACTCTCAAAGTTCATGGCTATAGCACTTGATTGAGTGGGAAAGGATTTCCTACATCAATCATAGAGTTAAACCTATCTCGAGTTTGAAGCATAGATGCCTAAGTCAAGGATGGGAACCGGTGTCCTAATTCCATGCCCTAGACTAAGGCCGGGAGATAGGCGACCGTAACCTGTATGTAACTCGGAGACTAAATGTTCACGCCACATATTCACCTAGTCTCT
The DNA here is from genome assembly GCA_034509735.1 of Sesamum alatum. NCBI lineage: Eukaryota > Viridiplantae > Streptophyta > Magnoliopsida > Lamiales > Pedaliaceae > Sesamum > Sesamum alatum. The sequence continues at coordinate 37,943,954 of JACGWO010000001.1, forward strand.
AGTGCAATGGACCGTTGCTAGATGGCCAGCTATGGTGACGGACTACTTTGGTTATGAGATAATAAAAAGTAGGTCCAAGTCTATCTGAAGGAGAACCTAAAGAGTCACACCCGCTTCACCGGATGTGAAAGTACTTAATTTGGAATTAATTTCGAGAGAAGGTTTAATTTAATAGGATTAAATTATATTTCTTGGAGATTTAAGCCTTCATGGATTAATGGGGCTTGAATTCATAAATTAGGATTTATGGATTTAACAAACATGGGTTTCCCTTTTAATTAGATTAAAACAGTGAACTAATTAGTGGGCTTGGAATATTAAATAGGATTTAATATAGATTACATTGGACCTTTGGACTATTTAATTTAGAATTAAATAGGTCCATTCCGTAAAGCCCATCAAGGATGGATGGACGAGATTTGATCTAGAGGTTTTCATATGGAGGGCTAGGATTCATCCTTGGATGAGGTTTGACTATGTCAAATCATAAGTCAATTAGGATTTGACTAGGTCAATTCCCCAGTTGACTAGGATTTGACTAGGTCAAAATCCTAGTCAAAGTGTACCTCTTTAGAGGAGGTTGAGTAGGAATAGGAAACTATGTTTTCTATAAATACTCAAACACACGCACACACACATACTAATCTCTACACTTTGCCATCTCAACTCTCTTCCTCTATCGTCCACCTTCAACTATTCTCTCCAAGGTTTTCCTTTGTTCTTCTTGAAGAATTCAAGGTACAACATTAGAGACGTCGATAGCGTTAATCTTCTCCCCTAAACAACTTCTTGCTAACATGAGAGTTCGTTACTATCCGGTGAAGCGTGTGGACAATTTAGATGATCTCTACATTGAGATCTTGGTGGCAAAAACGGGGTACAATGCGTGTAGCTGAACGAAGAAGACTACGAGGGTAATGTGTCCTCTTTACACTTCTTGTTCTCCAAATTCTATGGCCTCGATGTTGTGTCTTTCTTGAACATGAGATACACCGAATGCCCGGAGAATCCAGGGCACACCCCTTGATCCATTTACACATGTTTTAATTCCGTTTATTTTATGCTTATGCTTTATGTTTTTATATTTCGCACATCCCGCGCTTCCGCCACGCCTCTCCGAGCTGATCCGCATCCTACATTTTCGGTTCCGACAGTACGACATCTATCCTCCGACTTGAGGGACTACGGCAGTCACATGCACATCATGTCTGTATCTTAGGTTTTCCGAGAGACTACCATGATTAAGGACTTGGTTGTTATAAGCTCTGCTAGAGTAGTCTGTAACGATATGTGGACCGTCCCGGAGGAAACGCGATCCCTTAAACCTCCATGGCGTTTGGTATATCTCATGAATAAAGAAAAGCATGTAACATTCACGGAGGCCATAGAGTTGTAATGAAGAGACCAAAGAAACGAGACTTACCCATTGTAGTCTTTCTTCGTACAGCTACACACATTGTTCCATGTTTTGCCATCGAGATCCCAAAATAGGAACCCTCTAAATCATCCACACAATTCAGTGAATGTTGATTTCTCGTGCTAGCAAAAGATTAAGAAGAATAAGGGAGGACGAATCAACCTAGCGTTAAGAATTAACGTGATCGATTCGTCTAGTGTTCCCTTGTATCAAAGATAAGGAAACTAGGCTTTCTCGGAGTGAAGAGAGGAAAAGAGGGTCGGCCGTGTGTGTGTGTGAGAGAGAGAGAGATGAATGTAGAGATTAGAGTGTGTGTGTGTGTGTGTGTGTGTGTGTGTGTGTTTTGAGTATTTATAGGAAAAGAGTTTTCCTATTCCTACTCAAACTCTCCTAAGAGATGCACAATTTGACTAGGATTTTGGCCTAGTCAAATCCTAGTCAACCTAGGCTTATGACTAAGTCAAACTCAATCATGGTCTTTCATCTCATCAAACCATCTAGAATCAATCTCGTCCGTCCATCGTATGATGGGCTTAATGGAATATTTTAAATTCTTTTTAAAGTAGTCCATTAGGCTTCTAATAAGTATCAAATAAATATTTAAGCCCATTCCCGAATTCCATAAATCCTATTTATGAGTCAAGTCTATATAATCTAATTAAAGACTTGACACTCCAAGAAGAGAACCAATTTAATCTAATTAAATTGTTCGATCTCCCAAAATTAATCCTAAATTAATTCCTCCATCACCGGTGAATTGTGTGTGACTCTTTAGGTTCACCCTCAGCTAGACTTGGTCGAGTTTTCAATCATCATATGATGGGAATTCGTCCGTCACCATGGTCGGCCATCTAGGAACGGTCTAATGGCACTAGAGACTAGGTGAATTTTATGGCGTGAACATTTAGGGTCTTGAGCACGTATGTCCTTCCGTTTACTACCTCACAGCCACAGTCTAGGGTATGGACATTAGGTGTCATTACCCATTCTTGACTTAAGCCTAGGCTCGTCCACACTATACGTCATTCGGATCCCATCTTATTGTTCAGTCACTGTGGCCACAGATTTATGGAGGATGAGTCTCAGAGTATATGTGAGACACTACCGTCAATCATTTGACAGGAGATGGATTCTATCTTGGGACCTACTGTCCGCACTACACATCTTGGTGGCACGAGATAGGGCTTATAGAAACCATGTCTCTCGACTTGGTAGCTTCTTCCAAACCTAAGATACCGGCATGGTGTGTATGTGACCATAGTAGTCCCTTAAGTCCGAGGACCAATCTCGTACTGTTGGAACCGGGAATCCAAGTCATACCGACCAACCCTACTCAAGGTTTTCCATATGACAATTCCAGGAGATACCCTAGTCAACCGCCATCGAGTTTGCTAACCTACTAGTATTGCATGGATGACTCTCGTCACTCACAGATGAAACGGGACTACAATCAGCTAGTGCAAGTCTCAAAGGGACCTTTGATACCCAATCTCGAGGTCCTTTGACTTGGAGTATTTCAGACTGATCCACAAAAATTAATTTCATGCCATGTCATCCTATGCACAGTCCAGTTTCTTGGATTATCCATTGGGTTTGTGGAATTTGGTTGTGTATTGAACGGTTATACATATTAAAGCAGTAAGTGAACACGATCGAAGTATTAATGTTGTAACTGAACATCACTCTTATTCAGAATGAATTTTATTTAAACACCTAATATCAGAAATAGGTTACATAATCCTAACAAGATTGGCTTCACGGTCACCTATTCTAACAATCTCCCACTTGACCTAAAGCCAATCACCCATATGCCTTAACATCATCTTCTCAAGATGCTGCGTAAGAGCAATTGGAGACACGGGCTTTGTCAACGTATTTGTTGTATTGTCTGTTGAACTCACTCGATCCATCCCAATGTCACCTCTTCCTATCATTTCCCTCAACAGGTGGTAGCGTCTAAGTATTGTGCTTGGATCGATGATGAGATCTCGGTTCCTTTGCTTGCAAAATAATCCTATTGTTATCACAAAAGATAACTACTGGCTCGGCAATGCTAGGCACCACACCCAACTCTTGGATGTAGTTTTCTCATCCAAACTGCTTCCTTGGCAGCTTTCGAAGCTGCTATGTATTCAGCCTCAGTGGTGGATTCGATTGTGGTTTCTTGCTTGGAACTTTTCCTAGCCATCACTCTACTATTGAGTCTGAATGCATAGCCCGGCTGTGACTTGGCATCATTATCATCTGACTGGAAGCTAGCGTCGCTAAAACCTCCCAATATCAACTCTCCACCACCATAGACCAAGAATATATCCTTAGTCCTCCTTAGGTACTTAAGGATACTATTGATCGATTCCAATGTGCCTCACCTGTGTAGGAGTGACATCTGCTAGTTACGCTCAAAGTATAATTCAGGCCTAGTGCATTGGACGACATATTGGATGCTGCCTACGACGGGAGTATAGGGGATGGCCTTTATCCTTTCAAGCTCCTCATCAGTCTTGGGAGACTGTTTCTTGGATAACTTGATTCCATGTCTCATGGGAAGGAAACCTCGTTTGGAGTTATCTATGTTGAATCTTTTCAAGATTTTCTCAACATACGAGTGTTCGATCATTCCTAACATTATCTTAGATCTGTCCTTGACGATCTAGATGCCTAGAATGTAGGATGTTTCACCCAAATCCTTCATGGAGAATTGAGTAGATAACCAAGATTTTGTGTCACCTAACATTCTGACATCATTCCCAATGAGTAGAATGTCGTCCACATAAAGTACTACGAATACTACCGAGCTCCCACTGACCTTCTTGTATATACACGGGTCACATTCATTTTTTATGAAATCATATCCTTGTATGACTTCATCGAAACAAATGTTACTACTACGGGATGGTTTTTTGAGGCCATAGATGGACATTTGTGTTAGAATAGATGACTAGAAAGCTAATTGGATTGGCAATTTTTGGATACTATTTAGCAATCTTTATTAAGTAATATTGACTTGATGAATATAGTGAGTATTCATTCATGGCACTATGTGTTTGTTGTGCTTACTAATTATGTTAAACAACATTTTAACGTCACAACAAATGCCCACAGACCAATTGGATAACAAATGTAATTGAGTTGCGCATTGGATGGCAGCTATGAAACCAACTTCTGAGAGTTGGTCTGAAACGTTCCAAGTCGAGGACCTCGAAACAGGGCATCGAGGGTCCTATAGAGACTTGCACTAAGGATTGCATTCACTGGATGAGTGTCGTGTTTCATCGGCAACAGACGTTGGACGACTATGCAATATTAGTGGGTTAGTTGACAAGGGTGTTAGCTGAGTGAACTGACTTGCTGGAATAGTCATATGGAAGCCTTGGAGGCTTGGTCGGTATGATTGGAATTCCCGGCTCCGATAGTACGAGATTACTCCTTGGACTTGAGGAATGATGTCAATCGCATGCATATGATGGTTGCATCTAGGATCTGGCAAGAGATGTCTGTATCAGGGATACGTTCATTATAAGCTTTAACCAGTGCAGTCGGAATATGTATCGAGGATGGTGGATTTTAAGATAGGATCCGTCACCTGTGAGTATATCACAGTCGAGTCTCCTATATGCTCTGAGATGGTTTAAACTCTTAAAGTCTGTGGCTAAAGCAATTGGTCGAGTAGGGAGTGGTTTCCTACGTCGATCAATAGACCAAACGTATCTCGAGTTATTCAGCATAGTTTTCTAGTCCAGGATGGGAATCGATGCCCAATTCCATGCCCTAGACTTAGACCTGGAGACGGATGATGGAAGGACCGTACTGGTATGGCACTCGGAGGCCTAAACGTTCACGCCAACAGTCACCTAGTCTCTAGTGTCATAGACCATTGCAAGACGGCCACCCATGGTTACGAGCATTTTCCGATTAATGGTTAATTGGAAAACAGTCAATTAAATTAGATTGAATTGAACAATTATGTTACACACAAGCCCAAGTCTAGCTGAGGGTGAACCTAAAGAGTCACACACAAATCTCTATGGAATTGGTAGAATTAATTTGGAATTAATTCTAGAAGAAACGAATTAATTTAATTGGATTAAATTAATTCAAGGAGAAATATAAATGATTGGATAATTTATTGGGAAATCCGTTTGATGGATGGTCCAAGAATTAATTAATTGGATTAGTTGATTCTTGGGCTTAGAACCTTTAAATTACTTAGATTAATTTTATCGGGTTTGGATTAATTAACTGATTGGATCAATTAATTAGAGTTTGGACTTGTGTTTATTTAATTGGATTAAATAAACTAGGGGCATCAATTGGAATGATATTAATTGGATTAGTATCTATTCAATAAACTTTTGTTTGGACTTAATTTAATTAGATTAAATAAAGGTCTAAGACTAGTAGTGCAAGTCCATGGAAAAATACAAGTCCTAGCAAGTTAAGGAGGAATTAATATCCTCTACATATGATCACATATGCCAAGCCATAATTCTTCATAATGGGGTGTTTTTATGCTATCATGGTTGGAGGTTATGCATGAAAATATGTTCGTGTGTGTAGGTTACCTTGGAGGTAACTTGTAGTTTTGAATTTTGAATTCTACTCCATAAAATTATACACACAGGATTTCTTTGATACTTGGTTTTTCTCCAGAAAAAAACTCATCGAAATATACTCTAAAATCTCTGAAAATTTTCTCCCATTTGTGTTCATACCTTTTGGAAAGGATTGAACAACAAAACATTCCAAAAATCACTAAACAGTAGTGTTGTTTTGGAATTGTTTTTCTTTTCTTCTCTACTACTATCTAGCAATAGTTTAGAGAACTGTTCCATGGTGTGGTGTGGACAAATTAGAGGGATTCTAATTTGGATCCTCAAGTGAACGGAAGGATAAACGGAAAGGGAACAATGCTAGAAACCGGTTCTACGTGCAACGAACATAAGGTTGATTTTCATTTACGTTACATGTACCTTTTTTGTTTTCTTACTTTAGTCACTTGTCCAACATCTTCTCCTCTTTAATTTATGCTTTGACATACACCGAACCTCCCGGGAACTTCAAAGGGACACCCCTTTGAACCCGTTTTTAAATTATGCTTTAAATTAACGTTTTTACGCTTTTGTTGCGTTCCCGGGCCGTACCCGATTCTTTCAATTTGGAGACGACAGACTTTCTGCTCTTCTCCAACTACAGTAAATCCCTCCAGCTGGTCCATATAGATCCCTTCCTCAACTAAACTGTTAAGAAATGTCGTTTTCACGTCCATCTGCCATATTTCATAGTCATACCATACAGCTATCGCAAGCATGATCCGAATGGACTTAGCCATAGCTACTGGTGAGTAGGTATCCTCAAAGTCAACCCCGAGTCGTTGAGTATAGCCTTTCGCCACTAGCCTAGCCTTGAAGGTGGTAACTTCTCCATCTACTGTTAGAATAGGTGACCATGTAAGCCAATTTTGGCAGGAATATGTAACCTATGTCTAGACAATTTCTGGTGTTTGATAAAAACATTTATGAATAAAGAAGTGAAAATTCATATGGCAATACTTTGTTTACGTTCACTTATATCTGCATTTACATTTCTGTTCACTACGCAACAAAGCCCACGGACTGAGAATCGATTTCGGGGACTCGGACTACGCTTGGAGGTAGGTCCATGAAATCAGTCTTACCGAATCAGTCCGGAAATCTCGAAGTCAAGGAATCCCGAAAATGGGTAACAGGATTCCCTTTGAGACTTGCACTAAGCATCTGCTGTCGTATTTCATCGAGGGGTGACGAAGGTCGTCTAAGCAGTGTTAGTGGGTCAGCATGCTAGGAAGCAGCTGACTGAGGTGACTCGCGGGAACCGTCTTACGAAGGACCTTGAGTATGGCCAGCAAGGTATGACGTGTATTCCCGGTTCCAACGGTACAGGCCAAGTCCTTTGATTTGAGGAACTGCTGAGTTCACCTGTGCATCAGGTCTGTATCTTAGATATGGTGAGAGATTGCCAAAATACTCTTGAGTAGTCATAAGCCATGTCTAGTGCAGCTCGGGTGTACAGAGTGACAGTATTTTTCCAAGAAAGGATCTGTCTCCTGTCAAAAGGTATTGACAGTTGAGTCTCATGTACGCTCTGTGTCTTGTCCCTAAAATCTGTGGCCACAGTAACGGAACAGAAGGGAAGGTTTCCCTGGCGGCGTTTAGTAAGGACAGACCGACACTTAGGTCCAAAATGGGTACCTGCTTTTTCCGTGCCCTAGACTCTAAGTGATGAGACCGAAGACAGAAGGACAAGTGTACTGTTAGAGCCTAAATGTTCATCCCCAATTATTTCACCTAGTCTCTAGTGCCATGGACCGTTGCTAGATAGCCACCCATGGTAACGGACGGATTCTAGGAATCCGATCAAGTCTAGCTGAAAGGTGAACCTAAAGAGTCACACATTATCCACACACACTTAGTATTTAATTTGGAATTAAATATTTGGCGTAAAGGAATGGTTAAATTAGATTTAATCGGGTCCTATATTTTCTTGGAGAAATTAATTCCTTCTATTTGATAAAGGGAATTAAATTAATAAATAGGATTTATTAAAGGGTTGATTTAATGGGCTTAGAATAAATATTAATATTTATTTATTATATTTATTTTTAGCCTTTTGGAATATTTAATGGGATTTAAATATTCCATTAAATTAAAATAAACGGTTGAGATGGAAAGGGGAGATGGAAGGCTAGGATTTGTTTGACTAGGTCAAACACTAGTTTGACTAGGACTTTGACTAGGTCAAAATCCTAGACAAATTAGAGTTCTTAGAGTAGGAGTTTAAAGAGGATTAAACTCATCCTCTATAAATACCTCTAGCTTCCAACTTTTTGGATGATGATGAAATTCCAACACACACACAACACACACATAATTTCGGCCTCTCTCCCTCTCTCTCGTCCGTCCTCTCTCTCTCCACTCTCCAAGAAAAATATTTTCTAGTTCTTTTGTTCTTGGAACATTAGAACTTAGATGAATCAATACCGTTAATTGATAACGTGTTGTTGATTCATCCACTCCAAAATATACACTTGTTCGTTGCTAGCACGACGTGCAAGATACGTGGGTGGATCGTGTGTCACGATTTGAAGGGTCTCAAGAACGAGATCTCGGTGCAAAACGGGGAACAACGCGTGTAGCCGTTGAAGATGAAAACGACAACGGGTAGGTCTCGTTTTATTTTTCGTCTCTCTTTATTTTCAACTCTATGGCCTCCATGATCTCTTTACATGTTGTTTAATCATGAGATACACCGAACACCCGGGAATCTCAAGGGTACACCCCTTGAGCGTGTTCTTTTATTATTAAAAGCATGCTTTAATTTTTGTATGTTATTTTATATCGCGCTTCCGCAGAGCCCGGTTCGGTGTATAGGCCTAGGGTTTATGTGCGTTATAAGCATGAAACGTGAAATTGGCATGTTTTTATTAAATGTTGATTTTCTTGATTTTAAAGCATGTCGTTTTTATTGCTTTTGATTCGTGTGTATTTTCTGAATATTGGTATTTTTCTGTTTTTCTTGGGAAACGGGGTGCAAAAATTGAACGGAAAACGAGAAACGACGCAGCCGGCCAGCCGGGAGGGCTGGCCGCACGCTGCCGGCAGGATAGACGCGCGCAGGCAAGGGACGCCTGCGCGCATGCCCAGCCGGTTGCGCAGGGGCAGCGCGCAGCCAGGGAGGCTGCGCGTAGGGCAGCGGCTCCAGGCGCGCGCGCACGCAGACGAGGGTGTCTACGCGCGCGCGCCCGGTAGACGAGGGTGTCTGCGCACGCAGACGGAGGAGTCTGCGGGTGCGCGCCCGGCAGGCGTGCCCAGTGCACGTCTGCGCGCGCACTGCGCATGGCGCGGCCGGCAGCCAGCAGGCCAGCGCGCGCGCGAGGTAAGGGAGCCTGCGTGCGCGACGGCCTGCGCGCAGCGTGTTGCCGGCCAGGCGCGCGCGCACGCCGGCAGGGCCTGCTCTCGCGCGCCCGGCCAGGCAACGCCTGTGCGCGCGCAGGGGGCGGCAGGCTGAGCCTGCTGCCCTGTGTGCGGCTTGGCGGCGGGCGGCGGCTGCTGCTACTAGGGTTTCAAAACCCTAGTAGTGTTTTCTTTTATTTTTTAATTATTTTCAGTTTTAATTTTGAATTAATTCTGAAAAATCATTTTGTGGGTTCAATTATGCCTAATTTTCTAAAGACATTATTTTAGGAGTAAAATAAATTGGATTTGGAATCCCGGGGTTATTTTACTTAAAATAATGAGGAAAGGTTTTCCTAAAACGAGAAAATCTTATTACCAATATTTATGTTTTTATTTTTCACACGTTACGCACATATTCATTTATTATTTTGAATATTTTTGATTGGGAATCATGTGTTGTTGGTATATTGTAATTGTATGATGGGATCATGTGATTATGTGTGTTGGATGGAAATGGATGATCACGAGCCCTAGACCGAATGTATGGTTTATTTTCTGTTGGGCCTGTGTGCCGCTTTTACTGGTTTCTCCTTCTCTCTTTCTAGTTGCCTTGGAATAATAAGGCATTCTACCTCCCTCCTTATGTACTCCCCCGGGTTTTTCGCTGGGGTTTCTTTTTTTATATGTAATGAGAGTAGAATAGGAGTGAGGTTTCTAATTTTATAATTAGTGGAGAAAGAAGGAAGGACCACATGGAGAGCCGAGACGGGAGGTCCCTTGGAGTTTTCCATGAAGTGAAGAAAGAGAAAAGAGACCAAGGCCCATCAACATGATTATTGGGTTACTATTAATGTAATAGTGTAGGACCAACCCTAGATTGACCATAGATCCACTGCGGGCTCAGTGGGTCGAATAGGATTCGGGCTTGTGATCATCCAACAGGGGTGTGCTAGGCTTTAATTTTGCATGTGGTTATGATGATGGATGAATGGGTTATTTATTTATCATATAACTGCTATGGATGGTTTATTTACGCATTATGGTTGTATGTGTGAATGTATATTTATGAGATCTCGGTCATTTACTACTCTCACACTGGTTGGAACCAATGTCAAAATATTAGACCCTAGACAAAGTGGATTTGAACTCTAGGAGTTTGTCCATGCCTTCCAATCCATGGCATACTGAGGAAGCTGCTTTGGGTCAATAGCGTGGTCTCACGAGTCGTGGCACGTTATGGTACTTAATGGAAGCTGCACTATTTCATGAACGAAAAATGGGCTGCTGTTACCTATCTCACGAGTCGTGGGGTACCAGTGGGTCTGTGGCTCGATCGATTGGGTTGGGTCTAACGCCCAATTAACATGATTCGCTTGGAGTCCTCGAGATCAAGTGAAAGGGTGAGGCAATAATCTTGGGAATCTCGTGGAACGAGAATAGTATGGAATACCTCCCACAGGATCTTTTCCATGCGAATCGTAAAAGCGGGGTATGGGAAAATCGTTGTGGATCCCAAGCCCACTGGAAAAGGATTTCCCGAAAATCACGTTTGAGAGTACCGTGTTTTTCGTATAAATAGTGGGAGGATTAAATGACTAAAGTCCATGCATTTAATTATTTGTCAAACCACCGTCTTTTATTTTCTGCTGATCGCGCGCTGTTTTTTAAAATGTAGATTTTAAAAATGTCTAAGAACCCACTTTCCACATTCTTGAGACAAACAAATTTAATGGAACAAATTACAACGATTGGTTGCGCAATCTCAGGATAGTCCTAGATTACGAGAACCAAGGCTACGTCATGGACGAGCCTCTCCCTAAGACCTTGTCGAAGGATCCACGCCAGAAGAACCTGAGACGTTCGAAACTTGGCATAAGGATAACCGGAAGGTCCGTAGCATCATACTTGCTTCGATGACCAATGAGATTCAGAAGCAATATGAAAGGCTAGACGATGTCCCTTCCATTATGGCTCGCCTTAAGGATTGCTATGCAGTCCCGGACCGGCATACTAGGTATGTCGCGACCAAGGCGTTCTTTGGAACGAAAATGACAGAAGGATCCTCTGTACAAGAGCACGGGGTCAAAATGCTTACCCTGGTGGAAAAGCTCGAGGACCTAAAGGCAGGTCTCGATAATGAAACGTACATAGATGTGATCCTTCAGTCACTCCCACCCTCCTTTGACCAATTTATCGTCAACTACAACATGAACGCACTTGAGAAGGGCATTCATGAGTTGATCAATATGTTGGTGCAATACGAGGCAACGACTAAGAAGTCCATGCTTCAGTATTATTTGGAGGTGCTTCAACTTCAAATACGAAAGGCAAGGGTGCCGGACATTGGAAGAAGAAGAAAGGGAAGGGAAAGGCCGTCAAAGAAGCTACGAACACTAAGAGTGTTCCCATTGCCAAAGAGGGGAAAGGCAAAAGAAAGGGAAAGGTTGTCTCCAAGCAACAGTTGAGGGCATATGACATATGTATCAACTGCCGTGAGAAAGGGCATTGGAAGAGAGAGTGCCCCAAACTCTTCTCGAACCAAGGTATTTATGTGATTGAGGTTAATATGGTCACTAATTCTGCCTCTTGGGTATTAGATACCGGCTGTGGAGCTTACATTTGCAATGACTTGCAGGTGTTGAAAAGAAGCAGAAAACTGGGTAGCGGGGACATGATCCTGAAGCTTGGGAATGGCAAGGCCATCTCGGCAGAAGCAGTAGGATCTGCCACTCTAGTGATTAGTGATAGTATTAGCATAGATTTTAGAGAAAGTTTGTTTTGTACCTAGTATGATTAAAAACATCATTTCCATTCCATTGTTGGACAGTAGTGGTTATGAGTTTAGAATTAATAAAAACTTTTATTTGATGAGGTGTGGAATTGCTCATCTACTTGGTACATTGCATAACGGACTCTATATCTTGCAACAAACGAATATCATCCTCAATGCACAACACAAACAAAAATTAGATAATAACGGGAACGCACGATTGTGGCACGCTAGGCTAGGTCACATATCCAAGATAGGATGAAAAGGTTGGTAGACTCAAAGAACCTAGAGGTTGGGGACTTGAGCGATCTACCAACTTGTGAATCCTGTTTAAGAGGAAAAATGACCATGAAGCCCTTTGTAGGACAAAGCAGGCTTGCCACAGGTCAGTTGGACTCGATCCATACAGACGTATGTGGGCCACTAAGGACGCAGGCCCGAGGTGGGTTTTCCTACTTCATAACCTTTACCGATGATCATTCACGGTATGGTTATGTTTAGCTGATGAGGTACAAGTCTGAAGCTCTTGAGAGGTTTAAAGAATTCAGACTTGAAGTGGAGAACCAAACCAACTGCAAAATTAAAGTCCTAAGGTCAGACCGAGGCGGTGAATACCTTAGTACGGAGTTCCTAGATTATCTAAAAGAACATGGTATAATATCAGAATGGACACCTCCAGGAACACCACAGTTAAATGGTGTCTCTGAAAGGAGGAATCGAACCCTGTTGGACATGGGTCGGTCCATGATGAGTTTCACCAAACTGCCCTTATCCTTTTGGGGCTATGCACTAGAAACGGCGGCCAAGTTGTTGAATTTGGCGCTTACTAGTACATTAACCCAAACGCCATATGAAATATGGCACGGCAAGCCTGCGTCCTACAACTACTTGAAAGTGTGGGGTAGCCCCGCATACGTCAAGAGGTTAGTGGGAGATAAGTTAGAATCCAGGTCTAGCTTATGCAGGTTCATTGGATACCCTAAAAGAAACTGCGGGTTATTACTTTTATGACCCCTTGGAACAAAAGGTCTTTGTTTCAAGAAATGCAGTATTCTTGGAGCAAGGCTTCCCGGAGGATATCCAACCTGATGAGCTGATCCTTGAGGAATCAAGTGATGGAATCCAGCCATCAGAGGTAGCCACGGAACCCTCACTTAGAGGATTCAGGATAGACAGCCGAAGGGCTGACCAACCTCGAGAGGTCCACATGCTAGGCATGAAGGACAGCCTCAGGAACAGCCAGCCCCGGTTCCTGAACCACCGGCTCCAATACAGTCAACGCCCACAGTCACCACTGACGTTCCCGTTCTCTGTAGGTCCACTAGAGAGTCCAGACCTTCAGTGAGATATGGCTTTCTAGGTGCCACCGATCTTCTGGATAACGATCCTAAGACTTATGGAGAAGCGATGTCAGACATCGACTCCGGAAAATGGCTTGAGGCCATGAAAGCCGAAATGGACTCCATCAGCGAGAACCAAGTTTGGAGTCTTGTAGATCCACCGAAAGGTGTTAAGCCAGTGGGCTGTAAGTGGGTCTACAAGCGCAAACTTGGCGTTGATGGAGAAGTCACAACTTTTAAGGCTAGGCTTGTAGCTAAGGGATACACTCAATGACCCGGGGTCGATTTTGAGGATACCTACTCGCCAGTAGCCATGGCTAAGTCCATTCGGATCCTGCTCGTCATAGCAGCATGGTGTGACTATGAGATATGGCAGATGGACGTGAAAACGGCCTTCCTCAACGGTTTCATTGAAGAAGAGATCTATATGGATCAGCCGGAGGTTTCATGGTCACTGGAGAAGAACAGAAAGTCTGCCGTCTCCAGAAGTCCATCTATGGCCTCAAACAAGCCTCACGAAGTTGGAACATTCGCTTTGACAAAGTAATACGGGGTATGACTTCATCAAAAACGAATCCGACCCTTGTGTATACAAGAAGGTCAGTGGGAGCTCAATTGTGTTCCTAGTGCTTTATGTGGATGACATTTCTGCTCATTGGTAATGACGTTAGAATGTTAGGAAACACAAAAGCTGAAAGAAATTGGTGGATCGTCCCGGAAATTGCGCGAATGCGGAAGCTCAATAAAAATAAAACATACAAAAATAAAGCATGCTTTTAATATAAAAGAACACGCTCAAGGGGTGTACCCTTGAGGTTCCCGGGCGTTCGGTGTATCTCATGATTATATAACATGTAAAGAAATCATGGAGGCCATAGAGTTGAAAAATTAAAGAGGGACGAAAAATAAAACGAGACCTACCCGTTGTCGTTTTCGTCTTCAACGGCTACACGCGTTGTTCCCCGTTTTGCACCGAGATCTCGTTCTTGAGACCCTCCAAATCGTGACACACGATCCACCCACGTATCTTGCACGTCGTGCTAGCAACGAACAAGTATTTTTGGAGAGGATAGATCAATCACACGTTATGAATTAACGCGACTAATCTTCCTTAGTTCTAAATGTTCCAAGAACAAAAGAACAAGAAACAATTTTCTTGTAGAGAGAGAGGGGACGGACGAGAGGTAAGGAGGGGAGAGACGAGTGTGTGTTGTGTGTGTGATTTCAAGAATCATCATCCTTCAAAAGGTTGGAAGCTAGAGGTATTTATAGAGGAGGAGTTTAATCCTCTTAAAACTCCCACTCTAAGAACTCTAATTTGACTAGGATTTTGACCTAGTCAAAGTCCTAGTCAAACTAGTGTTTGACCTAGTCAAACAAATCCTAGCCTTCCATCTCCCCTTTCCCTCTCGACCGTTGATTTTAATTTAATGGAATATTTAAATCCCATTAAATATTCCAAAAGGCTAAAAAGAATAAATAATATAATAAATAAATATTAATATTTATTCTAAGCCCATTAAATCAACCCTTTAATAAATCCTATTTATTAATTTAATTCCCTTTATCAAATAGAAGGAATTAATTTCTCCAAGAAAAATATAGGACCCGATTAAAATCTAATTTATCATTCCTTTACTCCAATATTTAATTCCAAAATTAAATACTAAGTGTGTGTGGATAGTGTTGACTCTTTAGGTTCACCATTCAGCTAGACTTGGTCGGATTCCTAGAATCCGTCCGTTACCATGGGTGGCCATCTAGCAACGGTCCATGGCACTAGAAACTAGGTGAAATATTGGGGAATGAACATTTAGGTTTCTAACAGTACACTTGTCCTTCTGTCTTCGGTCTCATCACTTAGAGTCTAGGGCACGGAAAACGCAGGTACCCATTTTGGACCTAAGTGTCGGTTCTGTCCTTACTAAACGCCGCAAGGGAAACCTTTCTCTTCTGTTCAGTTACTGTGGCCACAGATTTCAGGGACAAGACACAGAGCATACATGAGACTCAACTGTCAATACCTTTTGACATGAGATAGATTCCTTTTCTTGGAAACTACTGTCACTCTGTACACCCGAGCTGCACTAGACATGGCTTATGACTACTCCAGAGTATTTTTGGCAATCTCTCACCATATCTAAGATACAGACCTGATGCACAGGTAAGCTCAGCAGTTCCTCAAGTCAAAGGACTTTGGCCTGTACCGTTGGAACCGGGAATACACGTCATACCTTCCTGACCATACTCAAGGTCCTCCGTAAGACGGTTCCCGCGAGTCACCTTAGTCAGCTGCTTCCTAGCATGCTGACCACTAACACTGCTTAGACGACCCTCGTCACCGTCGATGAAATACGACAGCAGATGCTTTAGTGCAAGTCTCAAAGGGAATCCCGGTACCCATTTTCGGGATTCCTTTGACTTGGAGATTTCCGGATTGATTCGGTAAGACTAATTTCATGGACCTACCTCCAAGCGTAGTCCCAGTCGCCGAAATCGTTTCTCAGTCCGTGGGCTTTTGTTTGGTTAGTGAACAGAAATATTAAATGCAGATATAAGTGAACGTAAACAAAGTATTGCCATATGAATTTTCACTTCTTTATTCATAAATGTTTTTATCAAATACCAAAAATTGTCTAGACATAGGTTACATATTCCTGCCACAATTGGCTTACATGGTCACATATTCTAACAAATGCATGGTTGTCAACCCAGTTTTCCATGAAGGACTTGGGTGAAGCCTCCTACATCCTAGGCATCCAGATTGTCAGGGACAGATCTAAAAGAGTGTTAGGACTCGCCCAAAACTCGTATATGGAGAAAGTCCTAAAGAGATCTCGAATGGACAACTCCAAACGAGGATTCCTTCCCATGAGGCATGGGATCAAGTTGTCCAAGAAACAGTCCCCACAGACTGATGAGGAACTTGAAAAGGATTGAAAGTCATCCCCTAAGCTTCTGCCGTAGGTAGCATCCAATATGCGGTCTACTGCACTACGCCTGGTATTGCATACGCTTTGAGCGTAACAAGCAGATATCAGTCCTGCGCAGGAGAGGCACACTGGAATGCTGTTAAGGGGCATCCTTAAGTACCTAAGGAGGACTAAGGAAATGTTCCTAGTCTATGGCAATGGAGAACTAATTCTGGAAGGCTTTAGCGACGCTAGCTTCCAGTCTGATGACGATTGATGCAAGTCTCAATCGGGGTACGTATTCAAACTCAATGGAGGAGTAGTAGCTTGGAAAAGTTCCAAGCAAGCAACCATTGCTGACTACACCACAGAGGCTGAATACATAGCAGCTTCAGAAGCTGCTAAGGAAGCGGTTTGGATGAGAAACTACATCCAAGAGTTGGGTGTGGTGCCTAGCATCGCCGAAGCCTGTTGTCATCTTCTGTGATAACAACGGAGCAATAGCGCAAGCAAAGGAACCGAGATCTCATCACCGTTCCAAACACATTCTTAGACGCTATCATCTTCTTAGAGAAATAGTAGGAAGAGGTGACATCCGGATGGACCGAGTCAACTCAGCAGACAACACAGCAGATCCGCTGACAAAGCCTATGTCGCAGAGCGCTCATACGCAACATCTTGAGAAGATGGGGATTAGACATATGGGCGGGTTGGCTTTAAAGGTCAAGTGGGAGATTGTTAGAATAGGTGACCATGTAATCCAATTTTGGGCAGGAATATGTAACCTATGTGTAGACAATTTCTGGTGTTTGATAAAAACATTTATGAATAAAGAAGTGAAAATTCATATGGCAATACTTTGTTTACGTTCACTTATATCTGCATTTACATTTCTGTTCACTACGCAAACAAAGCCCACGAACTGAGAATCGATTTCGGGGACTGGGACTAACGCTTGGAGGTAGGTCCATGAAAATCAGTCTTACTGAATCAGTCCGGAAATCTCGAAGTCAAGGAATCCCAAAAAAATGGTACCGGGATTTCCTTTGAGACTTGCACTAAGCATCTGCTGTCGTATTTCATCGAGGGGTGACGAAGGTCGTCTAAGCAATGTTAGTGGGTCAGCATGCTAGGAAGCAGCTGACTGAGGTGACTCGCGAGAACCGTCTTACGGAGGATCTTGAGTATGGTCAGCAACGTATGACGTGTATTCCCGGTTCCAACGGTACAGGCAAGTCCTTTGACTTGAGGAACTGCTGAGTTCACCTGTGCATCAGGTCTGTATCTTAGATGTGGTGAGAGATTGCCAAAATACTCTTGAGTAGTCATAAGCCATGTCTAGTGCAGCTCGGGTGTAAAGAGTGACAGTATTTTCCAAGAAAGGATCTGTCTCCTGTCAAAGGTATTGACAGTTGAGTCTCATGTACGCTCGGTGTCTTGTCCCTAAAATCTGTGGCCACAGTAACTGAACAGAAGGGAAGATTTCCCTTGCGGCGTTTAGTAAGGACAGACCGACAGTTAGGTCCAAAATGGGGTACCTGCTTTTTCCGTGCCCTAGACTCTAAGTGATGAGACCGAAGACAGAAGGACAAGTGTACTGTTAGAGCCTAAATGTTCA
This sequence comes from Sesamum alatum, assembly GCA_034509735.1. Classification (NCBI taxonomy): domain Eukaryota; kingdom Viridiplantae; phylum Streptophyta; class Magnoliopsida; order Lamiales; family Pedaliaceae; genus Sesamum; species Sesamum alatum. The sequence goes on from JACGWO010000001.1 coordinate 37,961,942, forward strand.
TCCCAATTATTTCACCTAGTCTCTAGTGCCATGGACCGTTGCTAGATGGCCACCCATGGTAACGGACGGATTCTAGGAATCCGACCAAGTCTAGCTGAAAGGTGAACCTAAAGAGTCACACACTATCCACACACACTTAGTATTTAATTTGGAATTAAATATTGGAGTAAAGGAATGATTAAATTAGATTTAATCGGGTCCTATATTTTCTTGAAGAAATTAATTCCTTCTATTTGATAAAGGGAATTAAATTAATAAATAGGATTTATTAAAGGGTTGATTTAATGGGCTTAGAATAAATATTAATATTTATTTATTATATTTATTTTTAGCCTTTTGGAATATTTAATTGGATTTGAATATTCCATTAAATTAAAATAAACGGTTGAGATGGAAAGGGGAGATGGGAGGCTACGATTTGTTTGACTAGGTCAAACACTAGTTTGACTAGGACTTTGACTAGGTCAAAATCCTAGACAAATTAGAGTTCTTAGAGTAGGAGTTTAAAGAGGATTAAACTCCTCCTCTATAAATACCTCTAGCTTCCAACTTTTTGGATGATGATGAAATTCCAACACACACATAATTTCGGCCTCTCTCCCCTCTCTCTCGTCTGCCTCTCTCTCTCCACTCTCCAAGAAAAATATTTTCTAGTTCTTTTTGTTCTTGGAACATTAGAACTTAGATGAATCAATACCGTTAATTGATAACGTGTTGTTGATTCATCCACTCCAAAATATACACTTGTTCGTTGCTAGCACGACGTGCAAGATACGTGGGTGGATCGTGTGTCACGATTTGGAGGGTCTCAAGAACGAGATCTCGGTGCAAAACGGGGAACAACGCGTGTAGCCGTTGAAGACAAAAACGAGAACGGGTAGGTCTCGTTTTATTTTTCGTCTCTCTTTATTTTCAACTATATGGCCTCCATGATTTCTTTATATGTTGTTTAATCATGAGATACATCGAACACCCGGGAATCTCAAGGGTACAACCCTTGAGTGTGTTTCTTTTATTATTAAAAGCATGCTTTAATTTTTGTATGTTATTTTTATATCACGCTTCCGCATTCGCGCAATTCCCGGGACGATCCACCATTTCTTTCATCTACGCCAAGTTTACGCTTGTAGACCCATTTACACCCGACGAGTTTAATACCTCTGGGTGGGTCCACAAGCGTCCATACATGGTTTGTGCTCATAAAGTCCATTTTCAGTTTTCATGTCCTCAAGCCACTTTCTGGAGTCGATGTCAGACATCACATCCCCGTATCTCTTAAGATCCCTATCCAATTGACTGGTCATGCCTAAAAAGCCATACCTCATGGAAGGGCGTGGCACTCTGGCTGACCAATGAAGGATTGGAATATTGGTGGTAACTGTGGGAACAGACACGACAGGAGCCGGCTGTTAAATAGGTGACCAGAAAAGCCAATTGGATTGGCGGTTTTGGGTAGTATTTAGCAATCTTTATTGACTTGATGAATATAGTAAGCATTCATTCGTGGCACTATGTGTTTGTTCTGCTTACTGATTACGTTTAAAACGACGTTTTAACATCACAACAAATGCCCACAGACCAATTGGATAACACATGTAGTTGAGTTGCGCATTTGATGACAGCTATGAAACCAACTTTTTGAGAGTTGGTCCTGGAATGTTCTAAGTCGAGGACCTCGAGACAGGGCATCGAGGGTCCTACAGAGACTTTCACTAAGGATTGCATTTACTGGATGAGTGTCGTGTTTCATCGACGACAGACGTTGGACGTCTGTGCAATATTTAGTGGGTTAGTTTGACAAGGGTGTTAGCTGACGGAATTTGACTCACGGGAATCGTCATATGCAAGCCTTGGAGGCTTGGTCGGTATGAGTGGAATTCCCGGCTTCGATAGTACGAGATTAGTCCTCGGACTTGAGAAATCATGGCAGTCACATGCATATGAAGGTTGTATCTAGGGTCTGGCAAGAGATGTCCGTATCTGGGATACGTTCATCATAAGCTTTATCCAGTGCAGTCGGAATATGTATTGAGGACGGTGGATTCCAAGATAGGATCCGTCACATGTTAGTATATGACAGTCGAGTCTCCTATGCACTCTGAGATGGTTTAAGCTCTTTAATGTCTGTGGCCACAGCGATTGGTCGAGTAGGGAATGGTTTCCTATGTTGATCAATAGAGCAAACGTGTCTCGAGTTATTGAGCATAGTTGTCTAGTCGAGGATGGGAACCGACGCCCAATTCCATGCCCTAGACCTAGACCGGGAGATGGATGGAAGGACCGTACTAAGTGTTCACGCCAACATTTACCTAGTCTCTAGTGCCATGGACCGTTGCTAGATGGCCACCAATGGTGACGGGAGTTTTTCGATTAATGGTTAATTGGAAAATAGTTAATTAAATTGGATTCAATTGACCAGTTGTGTTGGACACAAGCCCAAGTCTAACTTGGGTGAACTTAATGAGTCACAACACAAATCACTTTGAATTTGGCGGAATTAATTTGGAATTAATTCTAGAAGAAGCGAATAAATTTAATCGAATTAAATTTATTCAAGAGAGAAAATAAATGATTGTATCATTTATTGAGAAATCCATTTGATGGATGGTCCAAGAATTAATTAATTGGATTAGTTAATTTTTTGGACTAAGAACCTTTAAATTAATTTGATTATTTTATTGGGTTTTGGCTATAATAATTGATTGGATCAATTATTCTTAATTTGGACTTATGTTTATTTAATTGGATTAAATAAACTATTGGGATTCAATTGGATTGAGATTAATTAGATTAATTAATGCCCAATAGATACATGTTTAGACTTTATTTAATTTGATTAAATATAAGTCCAAAAACATAAAGATCCAAGTCCATTTTCCATGCAACTTGAAGCTAGTTAAGGAGGAGTTTCAACTCTTCACATATCACATGATGAGCACGAAAACTGCTGATTTGTGGGTGGTTTTGTCTTGCTATCATGTGTAGTGGATGTGCTAGAAGTGTGTGTATGTGGAAGTTGCCTTGGAGGTTACTTATGTAGGTGGTGTTTTGAACTCTACATTCTACGTACACAAAACAACTTTGCTAGACATTTACTTACTAACTTGCTTCATTTTTGCTGGAGATTTAAGCCATAAACATCTCTGAAAATTCTCTCTAAATGTTCCTTTCTTTTGGAAAGAAAAAAACTTAAAACATTCTAAAGATCACTAATTGAAAGTGTTGCTTTGGAATTGTTTTATTCTTTTCTTCACTATATTTTATCTAGCAATAAACTATAGTTTGGATCCTTTGAGTGGTGCGGACAATACTTAGAGGAGTTCTAAGTTGAGCTCTCAAGTGGACATACGAAAAAGGAAAAGAAGGGACAACGTTAGAAGCCGTTCTACGTAAAACAAACAAAGGTTGGTTTCTATTTACATTTTATGTATCTTTTTATTTTTAATCCTTTAGCCACATGTCCAGCATCTTCTCCTATTTTATTCATGCTCTTGACATGCACCGAACGCCCGGGAACTTCAAAGGGAACACCCCTTTGAACCCATTGTAAATTTATGCTTTAAATTCACATTTTTTACACTTTCGTTGCATTCCCGGGCCGTACCCGATTCTTTCAGTGCTATCAGAGCCCGGTTCGGTGCTGTGGCTATAGGATTTACATGTTATTATGTGTTAAGCATGAAGAACATGTTTAAATTGCTTTAGGAAAGCATGATTTATGGCTTTAAAGCATGGTAATATGTGTAGAAAATATGTGTTAATTTTGCTTTTGAAATTATGGATATCCATGCATTTTTGAGAATTTGATTTTCTGTAAATGCATGTTTACATTTCAGTTTTACAACAGAAATTTAAAGAAAAAAAAAAGAGAGAAAGTGAAAAACGGTGCCAGCAGCCCGGTAGGGGTAGCAGGCGTGCGCGCGCGCACGGCCGTCTGGGACGACCGGCCGGCAGCACTGTTTTGTGCCGTTTTTGCCGTTTTTCCAAAAAATTGGATTTTTTCAATTTCTGCTCGTTTTAGTTAAATTGGATTTTTCTAAAATTATTTTATGTTTTAGAATATTTTGGAAATAGTTTCCAAACAAAAAAAAATTGTTTGTACATTGGTTATATAGTTGATATCCATATTATAATGTTTATTATTTTAGATATTGGATATCTATTGATATATACATGGGATGTATTTATTTTTTTGCATGTTTATATTTGATATAAATGTGCTTTATTGTTTCTTATTGGATAAACAATAAAGGATGATCACTATCCCATTTTTAGCCTATGTATGGTTAAAATTTTGTTGGGTGAGGCCTGCGTGCCTCTTTATTTTTCCCTTCTCTCTATCGTTTTTAGCCTTTGAATAATAAGGCTTTTTTTCCTCTCTTTTAATGTAGCCCCCCCGGACTTATGATTGGGGTTTCTTTTAAGTTGTAATGAGAGTAGATTAGGTTGTGAGGCTTTATTTTATTAATGTAAGCTTCCAAGGAGATGAAGGTCCGGTGGACGGAGCCCACGGTGGAAGGTCAAGAAGAACAAATGAGGATTTTACAAGGCCCCATTAGAATGATAATGGGATGAAAAAATTGTAATAGTGTAGGCCTACCCTAGTTTGACCATTGATCCACTGCGGGCTCGGTGGATCACTTAGGATTGGGCTTGTGATCATCCTAACAGGGGCGTGCTAAGCTTATTTTGCATGTGTTTATGTTTTATTCTTTGATGTATGGTGTGTTTGGAATGCATCATATTGCGTTTAATGTATGAAACTTGAGCATGCAAAATCCTTATAATGATGAGGTATTGATCTTAATAAACTATAACTCACTTGGATGGTCCAAGTAAATATTAGGCCAAAAATGAAATTAAAATAAAATGGTTTCATTATTCCAAGCCTTCCATCCATAGCAATGTAGTGAGGAAGCTACTTTCACCCATTCGTGGTCTCACGAGTCGTGGCACGTTTGGAATAGAAGAAAGTTGCACTGTTGTTGTGAACGAATGGAATATACTCCTATTTCCCTGTCTCACGAGTCGTGGGGGGCGATAGTTGGGATATTCATTTGGTTGGTGGGTCGGGCCTAACGCTAAGTAACATGATTCGCTTGCAGTCATTGGGATCATGTGAAGAGGCGAGGCAAAATATCTTGGGGATCTCTTTGGATGAGAATGGTATTGGATACCTCCACAAAGCCTTTCCCATGTGAATCGTAAAAGTGGGGCATGGAGAATTACGTTTGTGGACTCCAAGCCCACTAGGAAATGGTTTCCTGAAAACCCCGCTTAAGAGTGATGGGTTTTTTGAAGAAATAGTGGGAGGGATTAATGACTAAAAACCAAGTCTTAACTTGAACTCAATATTATTATAATCTACTAAATTTCTGCTTTACATTTTGAATGTAGATGTCTAAGAATCCACCTGCTGTTATTCTTAAGACTAATAAATTTGATGGAACAAACTATAACGATTGGCTGCGAAATCTGAGGATTGTCCTCGATTTCGAAAACCAGGCTTACGTTCTGGATAAGCCTCTTCCTCGGATCTTGCCGGAGGGGTCCTCGTCAGAAGAGCGTTTTGACGTTCAATGAATGGCAAGAGGACAACTGCAAGGTCCGCAGCATCTTACTGGAATCCATGACTAATGAGATCCAGAACAGTATGATCGGCTGGATGATATCAGCTCGATAATGCCTGCATGAAAGACGTTTATGTGGTACCGGACCGGCACATTAGATATGCTGCGACCAAGGCATTTTTCGGAGCTAAGATGATAGAAGGGTTGTCTGTACACCAGCATGAAGTGATGATGCTATCCCTAGTGGAGAAGTTCAAAAGACCTCCAAGCTGATCTTGGTAAAGAGACGTACATCGACGTGATCCTGCAGTCTCTTCCTCCCTCCTTTAACCCGTTTATCGTTAACTATAACATGAATGGGCTTGAAAAAAGACCTTCATGAGTTGATGAATATGTTGGTCCAATACAAGGCAACGATTGAAAAGTCTGCGCCATCGGTATTGGTGGGGGAGGCTTCGACCTCAAGAGCGAAAGGCAAAGGGGCCGGACGCTGGAGGAGGAAGAAGGGTAAGACAGAATCAGCTGCTGCAAGAGCACAGAGCGCTCCTGTAGCCATGCTGGGCATGGGCAAAGGAAAGAGGAAGGCAGTTCGACAGTCAAGGATTGCAAAAGATGTTTGCATATATTATCGTGAAAAGGGCCATTGGAAGAGGGAGTGTCCTAAACTCCTCTCCAACCAAGGTACATTTGATTTGAGCTTTAACATGATTATTATTCTACTCTTGGGTATTGGATACCAGCTGTAGAGCTCATATCTGCAAATAATTCGCAGGTGATGGAAAGGAGTAGAAGGCTAAGACGGAGATGGTTCTAAAGCTAGGTAATGGCTGGGCTATTGCCATAGAAGCTATAGGACTAGTAAGGCTTAGCTATCAGTGATCATGTTAGGATAGAGTTGATAGGTCACAATTATGTAACCTAGCATGACCAAACTTATGTTTTTCTATTGTTGGACAATGAGGATTACATCTTTTTGATCAATGAAAGCTTCTTTTATTTGACAAAGAATGATTATTCTTGTCTACTAGGTTGTTTGCATAATTATTTCAATATTATCCCGTAATTAGATTACGAATGCTCAAACAAATGATGAAATGGATAATCAAGATAAACTCACAGATTTGGCATGCAAAGCTAGGTCACATTCCTTCAGATAGGATAAGGAGGTTAGTAGATTCAAAGAGTCTAGAAATAGACAATTTGAGCCTGCTAGCTTGTAAGTCCTTCCTGAGCAGGAAGATGGCCAAGAAGCTCTTTGTAGGACAAAGTATGCTTGGTAGTGGTCTGTTGGATTGGATCCAGTCAGACATCTGTGGGTCACTGAATGCACAAGACCAGAAGAGGGTTCACAAGTCTAAGGGCCTTTGGAAGGCTCAGGGAATTAGATTTGAAGTGGGAACCAACCTTGTTGCAAAATTAACCTTCGATTGGATCGAGTGATGCGTATTTAGTGGGAGCTTTTGATGTATCTAAAAGAGATTGGAACTCTCACTCTGTGTAATTCTCCCTGAAGCGCCACAATTGAACGTCTCTGATAAGGGAGGAATCGAACCTTGTTGGACATGGTTCGATTGGTGTTTCACTAAACTACCTTGGCCCATCTGGGCGTGTTCTTAAGACAGTGGCCAAGTTGTAAAACATGGCACTTTCTAAAGATCGTGGCCCAGACACCATATTGGATATGGCATGGCAAGCCTGTATCCTACAAAGTACTAGAGTATGTAGGATGGTCTTGCATACGTCAAGGGACAAGTGCGAGGCAAACAAGGTTTGCACTGGTTTATGTGTTGTCCTAAGGGAAATTGGATTTAAGAGGATAATCATGTAAGGAGTAGCTCCTTGAGGAATCAAGTAGAGCAACACCTCAGTACGATATAGCAAACATCATTTGGACATTGAATTGAATCAATGGCTTGAGCCATGTAATTCGACATGGAATTCAAACTAGGTTTTGAAATTCTATGTAACTAGATATTCATTTTGATGAGTTCATGTGGGGTATGACTCGATTAGTAACGAGCTTTGAGGGTCAGTGGGAGTTTAGTTGTGTTCCTAGTGTTTAAGTTGTTAGAATAGGTGACCATGTAAGCCAATCTTGGCAGGAATATGTAACCTATGTCTAGCCAATTTCAGGTGTTTGATAAAACATTTATGAATAAAGAAGTGAGGATTCATATGGCAACACTTTGTTTACGTTCACTTATATCTGCTATTACATATCTGTTCACTACGCAAACAAAGCCCACGGACTGAGAATTGATTTCGGAGACTGGGACTACGCTTGGAGGTAGGTCCATGAAATCAGTCTAACAGAATCAGTCCGAAAATCTCCAAGTCAAGGAATCTCAAAATTGGGTACCGGGATTCCCTTTGAGACCTGCACTAAGCATCTGCTGTCATATTTCATCGACGGGTGACGAATGTCGTCTAAGCAGTGTTAGTGGGTCAGCATGCTAGGAAGCAACTGACTGAGGTGACTCGCAGGAACCGTCTTACGGAGGACATTGAGTATTGTCAGCAAGGTATGACGTGAGTTCCCGGTTCCAACTGTACAGGTAAAGTCCTTTGACTTGAGGAACTGCTGAGTTTACCTGTACATCAGGTCTGTATCTTAGATATGGTGAGAGATTGCCAAAATACTCTTGAGTAGTCATAAGCCATGTCTAGTGCAGCTCGGGTGTACAAAGTGACAATAGTTTTCAAGAAAGGATCTGTCTCCTGTCAAAAGGCATTGACAGTTGAGTCTCATGTATGCTCTGTGTCTTGTCCCTAAAATCTGTGGCCATAGTAACTGAACAGAAGGGAAGGTTTCCCTTGCGGCGTTTAGTAAGGATAGACCGACACTTAGGTCCAAAATGGGTACCTGCATTTTCCGTGCCCTAGACTCTAAGTGATGAGACCGAAGACAGAAGGACAAGTGTACTGTTAGAGCCTAAATGTTCATCCTCGATTATTTCACCTAGTCTCTAGTGCCATGGACCGTTGCTAGATGGCCACCCATGGTAACGGACGGATTCTAGAAATCCGATCAAGTCTAGCTGAAAGGTGAACCTAAAGAGTCACACACTATCCACACACACGTAGTATTTAATTTGGAATTAAATATTGGAGTAAAGGAATGATTAAATTGGATTTAATTGGGTCCTATATTTTTCTTGGAGAAAATAATTCCTTCTATTTGATAAAGGGAATTAAATTAATAAATTGGATTTATTAAGGGAATTAATTTAATGGGCCTAGAATAAATATTAATATTTATTTATTATATTTATTTGGCCTTTTGGAATATTTAATAGGATTTAAATATTCCATTAAATTAAATTAATGGTTGAGATTTAATGGGAGAGATCAAAGGCTAGGATAGAATTTGACAAGGTCAAATTCTACTTTGACTAGGACTTTGACTAGGTCAAAATCCTAGTCAAATTAAGCTTCTAAAGAGGTGGAGTTTAAAGAGGATTAAACTCTTCCTCTATATAAACCCCTAGCCTTGCACCTTTTGAAGGATGATGAAATTCCAACACACACACAACACACACTCATTTTCGGCTCTCTCTCCCCTCTCTCTCGTCCGCCCTCTCTCTCCACTCTCTCCAAGAAATTCTTTTCTAGTTCTCTTGTTCTTGGAACATAGAACTTAGATGAATCAATACCGTTAATTCATAACGTGTTGTTGATTCATCCACTCCAAAATATACACTTGTTCGTTGCTAGCACGACGTGCAAGATACATGGGTGGATCGTGTGTCACGATTTGGAGGGTCTCAAGAATGAGATCTCGGTGCAAAACAGGGAACAATGCGTGTAGCTGTTGAAGATGAAAACGACAACGGGTAGGTCTCGTTTAATATTTTCGTCCTCTTTAATTTTCTACCCTATGTTCTCCATGATCATTTACATGTTCTTTACTCATGAGATACACCAAACACCCGGGAATCTCAAGGGTGCACCCTTGAGCGTGTTCTTTAATTTGATTAAAGCATGCTTTAAATTTTTGTATTTTATTTTATATCGCGCTTCCACATTCGCGCAATTTTCTGGGCGATCCACATATTCTTTCATAAGTGTGTAACATCTTATTCATTTGGAATAAATTTAAGATGTTAGGAAACACTGAAACACGAACGTTGTTTACGTAATTCTCCATGAAAGGAATTGGATTCCTTTATATAGGGTTAAGTTGTCCAGGACTCAATCAGGGTTGGCTGATGAGGAAGCTCAGATGTTTGACATCCCCTACGTCTTTGCTGTAGGCAACATGGGTATGTTGTTTAGTGCATTGGACCTGATGTTGTGTATGCTTTGGGTGTCACGACAGAAATCGGGTGTGTACTGAGAAGGCAGTAGACTGCTGTTGAGAACAGTCTGTAATACCTGAATAAGGATTAAAGAAGTGTTCTTCATGCAAGTTTTATGGAGAGTTGATTCTGAAAGGCTATAGCGATACTAGCTTCCAGGATCATGTGAATAATATCTAGTCTCAGTATGAACATATATTCAGGCTTAATGGTAAGGTGGTGGCTTTGAAAGGTTTCAAGCTGGACACCACGACTGACCATGAAAGTTGAATGTATGACAACTTTAGAAGTTTCTCCGAAGAGTGGTTTGGATGAAAAACCACATCCAATGGTTGGATGTGGTAACTAGCACGGGCTAGCCAGTAGTTACATGGAGGATAACGACATGGCTGTAGCGCAAGCTATAGGACCGAGACCTCATCACGGATCCAGGAAAATTCTTAGACAGTACCATCTGTTTGGAGCAATATTAAGAGGTCACGTGCGGTTGGACCGCATTATCTTGGCAGAAATAAGGTAGACCCATGAGACCGAGCCGGATATCACATATTACTCATGCTCAGATAAGCCTGAGCAACATGGGCGATTGGCTTCAGGTCAAGTGGGAGATTGTTAGAATCGGTGACCAGAAAGCCAATTGAATTGGCGGTTTTGGGTACTATTTAGCAATCTTTAATACAGTAATATTGACTTGATGAATATAGTAAGTACTCATCCGTGGAACTATGTGTTTGTTGTGCTTACTGATTACGTTAAACGGCATTTTAACATCACAAACAAATGCCAACAGACCAATTGGATAACCTATGTAGTTAGGCTACGCATTGGATCGCAGCTATGAAACCAACTTCTGAGGGTTGGTCTGAAATGTTTCAAGTGGAGGACCTCGAGACAGGGCATCGAGGGCCCTATAGAGACTTGCACTAAGGAATTCATTCGTTGGATGAGTGTCGTGTTTCATCGACAACAGACGTTGGATGTCTATGCAATATTAGTGAGTTAGTTGACTAGGGTGTCAGCTGACTAGACTGACTAGCGGGAATCGTCATGTGGACGCCTTGGAAGCTTGGACGGTATGACTGGAATTCCCGGCTCCGATAGTACGAGATTAGTCCTCGGACTTGAGGAATCATGGCAGTCACATGCATATGATGGTTGTATCTAGGGTCTGGCAAGAGATGTCCGTATCTGGGATACGTTCATCATAAACCTTATCCAGTGCAGTTGAAATATGTATTGCGGACGATGGATTCCAAGATAGGATCCATCGCTGTCAGTATATGACAGTCGAGTCTCCTATGCGCTCTGAGATGGTTTAATCTCTTTAAGTCTGTGACCACAGCGATTGGTCGAGTAGGGAATGATTTCCTACGTCGATCAATAGAGCAAACATCTCGAGTTATTAAGCATAGTTGTCTAGTCCAGGATGGGAACCGACGCCCAATTCCATACCCTAGACTTAGACCGGGACACGGATGATGGAAGGACCATACTCGTATGGTATTCGGGAGCCTAAATGTTCACGCCAGCATTCACCCAGTCTCTAGTGCCATGGACCGTTGCTAGACGGCCACCCATGGTGACGGGCGATTTTTCGATTAATGGTTAATTGGAAAATAATTAATTAAATTAGATTTAATTAACCAATTATGTTAGACACAAGCCCAAGTCTAGCTGAGGGTGAACCTAATGAGTCACCACAAATCACTTTGGATTTGGTGGAATTAATTCTAGAAGGAGCGAATAAATTTAATTGAATTAAATTTATTTAAGAGAGAAATAAATGATTGGATCATTTATTGAGAAATCTATTTGTTGGATGGTCCAAGAATTAATTAATTGGATTAATTAATCTTTTGGACTTAGAACCTTAAAATTAATTGGATTAATTTATCGGGTTTTGGCTATAACAATTGATTGGATCAATTATTCACAATTTGGACTTATGTTTATTTAATTGGATAAAATAAATAATTGGGCTTCAATTGGATTGAAATTAATTAGATTAATTAATTCCCAATGGGTAAATGATTGGACTTTATTTAATTTCATTAAATACAAGTCAAATTGTCAAAAAAACTTAAAGATCCAAGTCCATTTCTCATGCAAGTTGAAGCTAGTTAAGGAGGAGTTTCAACTCCTCCACATATGTAAATGACATGCACGACCAAGAGGTCTCTTGTGGGTGATTTTCTCTTGCTACCATGTGCAGTAGATGTGCTAGAAGTGTGTGTATATGTGGAAGTTGCCTAGGAGGTTACTTATGTAGCTGGTTGTTTGAACTCTGCATTCTACATACACGAAACGACTTTGCTAGACATTTACTTACTAATTTTTTTGCTGGAGATTTAAGCCATAAACACCTCTGAAAATTCTCTCTAAGTGTTCTTTTCTTTTGGAAAGAAAAAAAACTTAGAAACATTCTAAAGATCACTAATTGATAGTATTGCTTTGGAATTGTTTTCTTCATCTCTTCACTATATTTTATCTAGCAATAAACTATAGTTTGAATCCTTTGTGTCGTATGAAAAATACTTAGAGGTGTTCTAACTTGAGCTCTCAAGTGGACATACGAAGAAGGAAAAGATAGGAGCAATGCACGAACCCGTTCTACATAAACGAACAAAGGTTGGTTTTCTTTTACGTTTACATGTACCTTTGTTCTTCTCCTTTTAAGCCACATGTCTAGCATGTTTTCTTTTGTTATTTATGCTTTAACAAACACCAAACACCCAAAAACTTCAAAGGGAAAACCCCCTTGAATCCGGTTTAAATTATACTTTAAATTCACATTTTTACGATTCCGTTGCATTCCCGGGCCGTACCCAATTCTTCACACACCACTTGATCCGTTTATGCATGTTTTAATTCGGTTTATTTTATGCGTACGCTTTATGTTTTTATATTTCGCACATCCCGCGCTTTCGCCGCGTCTCTCCCGGGCCGATCCGCATCCTACAATGGTATCAAAGCCCGGTGTGGTGTATAGGGCTCGAATTCTATGTGCTATACATGTGTTTAAGCATGTTTAACGTGTTTTAATTTATGTTTGGCGTAGATCTTGTTTGGCGTTTAATTTTGCATGGGATTCTAGATCTTGAATTTCTTGAATGTGTATATACATGTTCTTGGGTTCGAATTATCTTGTGGTTCAGAAAATTGCATAAAAATAGCAAAAGAGGGTGAAAAACGGCATACCGACTGCAGTAGCATGTTGTACCGGCCGCGCACGCCACCACGCGCGCAGGCATGGGCGCCTGCGCGCGTGCGCGCGCAGGAGCGTGCTGTGTGCGCAGGTAGAGGCGCCTGGCCGCACGCACGCACTTGGCCAGGCCGGCCAGTGCCGTTTTCCATTTCTCCCATTTTTGGCTCGTTTTTCAGAACTGTTTTTCTTGAATAATTTGTATGATATTTGCTACATTTTCTGTGCCCGTTGACTTGGGATATTTATTTTTAGTTCAGATTTGAAATTTTTGAAAAGTAAATATTGCTTTGTTAATGGGGAAAAGGTTTCCTAACAAGAATTAATTTTTGTAATTGTTGCACCAATGATAAAAATTCACGTATAAAAATTCGCATTAATTTTTGCGTTATTATGATGTTAGACATCATCGTTATTTTTATAGCATGAGCATGTGTGGATTTTGACGTGTTAATATTGCACAAATATTGAATTTAGGGATTCTTGAATATGTGGTTATATTCTTGAATTGATGGTTTTTGTGTTTAAGAAAAGTAATTGCAAGAAAAAAGCTAAAACATGAAAAGCGGTGGGGCCGGCAGGCATGCCGCACAGTAGGCAGCAGGTGCGAGCCTGCGCGCGCGGGTGAGGGTTCGTGCGTGCCAGCGTGCACTCCGCAGCCTGCGTGCGCGCATCGAGTCGCCCTCGCCCGCGCGCGCAGGTGCGCGCAAGGAGTCGCGCGTCATGCGAAGGCTGTGCAGGGGGCACGCGCGCCGTGCGCATAGGTAGTGTCACTTGTGCGTGCGCGCACGCCTGGCGGGCAGTGCTGGGCCACTTTTTAGGTTTTTGTCTTTTTTCGTGCATTTCCAGAAATTACATTTTTCTATATTATTCTGGGAGTTTTTCTGAATTGATTAACTTGGGGCATTTTAATTTTAGTTGAGATTGGTTATTTCTAGAATTAATGTTGCCTTGTTAATTTTGGAAAACAGATTTTCCAACAAAAATCGTTGTGCATAGATTGCACCATTATCCAACGTTTGGTGTATATATTTTTCATGTAATTTCTGCACTTATTTTATGATATGGGATATCCTGGATGTTTGAATAGCATGTGTCACAACCCGAGCAATAATACGATATTATGATTCTTAACAGTTACACATTAACAACATTACTTTTATAAAATATAAAACAGTTCATAGTTGGTTATATAACATACTCTATCAACATAATTAACAGAAGAAGTTTCTCATCTACAACACTTATACATGTCTCTTCTACATATGGTAGCATAGCCTATTATAACATGTTCACAAGCCATCTTCACTTTCAGTATATTGCTAACAGTCTCAAAATCTATAACTTCTATCCTATTGACTTGTGAGGAGAACTCTGCATACTAGCCCGACCTGACTTGAAATGTACAATGTTGATCTAGTCTTCAAGAGCGAACACAAAGACAATCTACACCTGAAAATGTTTGCAAAGGAGTGAGCCTCCAACTCAATAAGTAGACTACCGACACAATCTATACATGTAGTTTGGGTTAATGTAAACCAAACATTAGCACATCATACATAATACATTCAATAAATCAATTCCAACATTTTCAATTTATTCACCAGTAAGCAACTTATAAAAACGTAATCAAACACGTTAATACCTAGCCTGCTTACAAGAAAGCGATATAGTGTATTTCTCCACCAACTCAATCTTACCAATCATTGCATTACGTTAAGTGAATCCCCTTTGGTATGCCACGCAGGCTGATTTGCCACACAGGCTGATTTGCCACACAGGCTGAGTTGCCACACAGGCTAGTTTAGATCACCAAGGGGTATCACATAATAATTATACTCGGTTTTTCAAAACTCCCTCATTTCCCCATATCACCGTTCTTGTAAGAAGCTAGTCACACAAGACAACATAGCATCACAAATTCAATTACGAGCATCAATAAAACTCATAGAGCATGAAACATACACTTTCTCGTCTTATTTCCACCACAGCATAATTCATTGATAAAGCATCAAATGAATCATACCATCATAGTAATTCATTTCTCACACCATTCATACGCCAAGGTAATATTAAGAGATAAAATAAAGCACATTTAGATGACTCTAATTGTGTACTTACCTTGCTTTTACGAACTAAACATACAATTCAAATCATCCATCAATTCTAACATCCTCATAAGTTATTATAAGCACAATAGACTCACATATAAATATTATCAGAATGATCAAGAGGAGCATATATAGACGGTGCTAATCATCTACTTACAAAATGTACCCATTGCTGAAGGACTTAGTTCGTGGTGTGAGTTTTTCCCAATGGATCCAGCTCCTAAAACATATTCCAAATATTTTGTTTAATATAAATAGTTTCAACAATGAAAATTAAAAAAGATGGATACTGAGGTACCACTTTGATCTATCTCTTCTAAATAGGATTGACAACGCCTCTATCCTAGCTTACAAGTTTTGTACAGACCAAAATATAGCTGATACAAGTATTATTTTTACTCCAAATATTCTCCTTTGTCTCTAATTTCATCTCCAACAAAAAATCATGCAAATTGGGTTTCTATATAATAAGTTACTTAGGATTTACTACAGCCCTGTTCTCACTTATACAGATTCTGTTATCCCTACTTCAAAATTATATAAACATTCACACAGCCATTCAAAAGTCTTGATATTCTCACAATATGACATAATATTTGTCTAGTTTCATTATAAATAATAATAAGATAATTTCAACCTTTATATCTCATGTTATAAGGTTTTTAGTACACCTTGTCTGATTTCTCGCAGAAACAGGGCAACATAATGTTTTCCTATTTTTACCGATTAACACGGATGACTTAGTCTCTGCTCAAATCAAGAAAGTTATAGAGGACATCCTTCAGTTTTCATAGACACCAAAATCTCCAATTTTGGACCGATAAAACTCAATATTTTGCTGAAAAATCGAGACTGTTTGGACATATTTTACTCTGTTAAATGCAGTTAACTTAATTCATTCCATTCTTGGATTTCAACCTTCATCCCAGCTTAAACTCGAATTTAAGCAACTTAGAGATAAAAATATTTATCAAATCAGTATAAGAGGATCTAGATACACCTAAGATTGAAGGTGGTAAATGGAAGAAGCTAGAATCCTCACCTCTTTCTCTCTTCTTCTTTCTTCTTCCTCTTCTTCTTTTAAATTATCTCTTTAGCCAGAATTATTATATTAATCAACACAACATATATCCACTTTCTTGTGCTAATAATTGAGAATTCTGTATAAGAAATTTGGGGCGTTACAGCATGTTTTACGTGAAGATATGTATTATGCTATTTGCGTTTATTGGATTGACAAAGGATGATCACAAATTCCCTAGACCGCATGTATGGTTTATTTAAATTTTTTTGTTGGGTTGGGGCCTGCGTGCCTCTTTGCATCTTCTTACCTCTCTCGTTTTTGCCTTGGAATAATAAGGCTTTCTTTCTCCCTCCTAATGTACACACCCCAACTGCTGATTGGGGTTTCTTATTTTTTATGATGTAATTAGAGTAGATTAGGAGTGAGGTTTTATTTTTTGTAAATAAAAGCTATAAGGGACGACAAGCCTAAGGCGTTGGAGGCCCATGGAGGAGGCCATCGGTTGACCCACGGAGGATCCATGGAGAAGAGGCCCGGTGTAGGCCCACGATGGAGAGCCCAAGAAGATGAAGAGGAATTACAAGGCCCATTGCATGTAATGGGTTATAAAAATCCTGTAATAGCGTAGGCCTACAGGGGCATGCTAGGTTTTATTTTGCATGCGATGCGTTTTATATGCTTTGAGTATTCTATATGCTTAATGTATGTTTACATTTATGCTTAGAATATTCCTACAATTACGCATGAAAACACTTATTATGTGATGAGGTCTCGTTCTATCAAAACTCTCAACTTGGTTGGACCAAGCTAAAATATTAGACCCCGAATAAAATGGACTAGAACCTAAGTTGTTCATCCAAGCCTTCCATCCACGACAAAGTGAGGAAGCTAGTCTTAGTCAAATTGCGTGGTCTCACAAGTCGTGACACCTCTTTTGTCCTGAAAATAAGTTGTACTTTATTGTGAACGAAGTGAATACACTCCTGTTTCCTGTCTCATGAGTCGTGGGGGTAGCAGTGAGTGCTATGACTTGGTTGATGGGTCAGGTCTAACTTTCGAATAACGTGATTCGCTTGGAGTCATCGAGATCACGTGAAAGGGTGAGGCAAAATATCTTGGGAATCTCGTTGGACAAAAATGGTATGGAATACCTCCCAAAAGGTTATTTTCTATGCGAATCGTAAAAGCGGGGTATGAAGAATTTCACTTGTGGATCCAAAGCCCACTAGGAATCCGTTTCCCGAAATCCCGTTTGAGAGTGATGGTTTTTCGTAGAAATAGTGGGAGAGGTTAAGGACTAAAGACCGAGTCTTAACTGAAATTTAATATTACTTCATTCTGCTTACTATTTTCTGCTTTGTATATTGTGAATGTCTAGGTATCCACCAAATGCATTACTAGAAGCTAGTTAATGGAACCAACTACATGAATTGACTGTTAAATCTTAAGATGGTCTTAGATTTCCAAAAACCTTAACTCACATGTCGGATAAGGACGTTCCTCAATCCTTGCTGGAAGGTTCGACCACCGGCAAGTCCGCAGCATCGTACGGAACTCGATGATAAACGAGATCTAGAAGCAGTACGACTAGCATGATGGTGTTGCCTCAATTATGCTTCGTTTGCATGATGTCTATACGGTCTCGGACCGGCATGTAGGATATAATGCAACGAAAGACATTATTTGGAGCTAAGATGGCGGAAGGGACGTCTGTACAAAGAACATGGAGTGATGATGCTATCCCTAGTGGACAAGCTCAAAAGATGTCCACGTCAGTCTTGAAATAGAGACGTACATTGACGTGATCCTTCAATATTTGCCTCCCTCCTACGAACCATTTATTATCAACAAGAATGAGCTTTGAAAAGATCTTCATAGGTTGATAATTATGTTGATCTAGTACGAGAAAAATGGCTGTAAAATCAACGCCATTGGTACTAGTAGAAGAGGCTTCAACCTCTATAGTGAAAGGCAAGGGTGCCATATGCCAAAAGAGGAAGAAGGCTAAGGTGACATTACCTGCTAGCACTTCGAGTACTGTTCCTATTACATTCCAAGGCAGAGGTAAAGGAAGGAGCAAAAGGGTTCAGCAGTTAGGTTCATACATTCCTAAGAACGTATGCAGTTACTGCCGTAAAGAGGGGCATTGGAAGAGGGAGTGTCCTAAACCCCTCTTCAATAAAGGTAAAATTTGATATTGAGTATTGACATGATTACTTTACTCTGTTTGGTATTGGATACCGTTCTTGTCACAAATCTACAGGTGGTTTGCAGAAATTGATAAGGATTAGAAAGGCAAGAATAGTTCTAGGATTCAACAATGGGAAGGCCATTGCTGAAGAGGACTAGAGACAAGTTAGGCCTATAATCGTGATCATGTTAGGATAGTTTATCGGAATTACGTAACCTAGCATGATCAAAAGTATGTCTCTTTGTTGGACAAAGGTTTTATTTCATACATATTTGATCAACAAAATTGTTGAATATTGATTCATGTTTGCTAGTATTTACACGTAAATTCCTAGAACACCATCCCATAAAAGGTTTATGAATACTCAACATTCAAATGATCTAAATGGATTAATCAAGACCAACTTACAGATTTGGCATCCGCAATAGCTACGGTGGTTTCCTCTTATTAAAGATGAGTAAATTGGAAGGTTTGATGAATCTATAAATAGACGATTCGAATTGACTTAATTTACAAGTCTTTTCTGAAGAAGGAAAAATCCGATAGCACTTTGTTGGACAAACTAGGCTTGCCAAATAGTCTATTGGATATAATCCAGCGAGGCAACCGTAGGTTACTGAATACACTATAGCATGAGGGGGTTCACAAGTCTAAAGGTCCCATAGAAGGTTTTGGGAATTTAACTTGTGGTGGTGAAACGAAAATGATTGCAAAATTAAACCTATTTTGGTAGGATCAAAAAGACCGTGTATTTAGTGGGAGTTCTAGAACATCCAGTTCAGAAAGGAATTCTCAATAAAACGCTTCCCATGAAGGCCAAGTATGACGATTTCTGATGAAGGGAACGATCGAGCCTCGTTGGACGGGGGTCGATCGAAGTTTCACCAAATTGCCTTAGCCCGTGTAGACATAGACTCAAAAATTGCCAACGTGATGAACGTGGCATTTTGCTAGGAGTCACGCACTATGGTGCCATGAATTGGCAAGCCTGTGTCCTGACAAAGTCCTTGATTATGTGGGAGGACCCTACGTATGACAAGAGACTAGTGGGAGACAAATTAGACTTGGTGTTTAATTTGTAAAGGCTTACGACAGAATAATGCTAACGTTGCTTATAATCGAATTTCTTACTTGAATTGATCATATTCCTGTCCCCTTAAAAACAAACTCGAATGTCGTAGAGGTACGAGTGATCGGGATAAGTTCGGTCAAATTTGGATAGTGATCCAAACGACCTGTGGGACGTGATGTTGGGGATCATAGACGGATCTATGAAGAGAGGAGTTATAGAATCCGCTAGGAAATTCAAACAAGGTTTGAAACACTGCAAAACTGGAATAATCATCTGACGAGCTCATACGGAGTATGACTCGATCTTGAACGACGTAGGTGATCAGTGGGAGTAGAAATTGTGTTCCAAGTGTTTAAGTGTTTGATGTCTTGTTCATTATGGATGAATTCAAAACGTTAGGAATCACTAAACACAACCGTAACTCGCGAAAATTCTCTATGACATTTTAAGGGTTCCTACATTCATATCATGAATTGAGTTGTTCAAAGACTCAGTCATGATACACTGATGAGAAAGCTTAGATATGTAGAGGGATAAGCTGTTCGAGACTCAGTCAAGGTTAGACTAATGAGAAAGCTTAGATATTATGAATAGAGCATTAAAAGCCATTAAAGACTTAGTCATGGTAAGACTAGTAAGAAGGCTTAGATGTTGAGTATTCTCTACGTCTTAACCCTAGATAAACATGAAATATGTTTACTCGGTGCATAGGATCCGATGCTGAGTGTGCTTCTTGCATGACTCAACAAAAATCGGAAATATACAGAGGGGTTGAAAACAACAATCAAGAACAATCCTTAGTACCTGAATAAGGCCTAAAGATGTAATCTCGATGCACTGTCTGGGGAGAGTTGTTTTGGAAGGCTAAAGTGATACTAGCTTCCAGAGCATAGTGAAAAACGGTTAGTGTCAAACGTATGCACAGTCAGGCTCAATGATGATTGCATTAGATAGTGGTTATGGATGAAAACCACGTCCATAGGATGGACGTGGTGCCTAGCACGGCAAAGCCAATGGTCGCCTAAATGGCGGACAACTAGGCTATGACCCAAGATCTCATCACAAGATCTACAGAATATTCTTAGACAACCACCATCTCCAGGCAGCGATGGTGAATAGAGGTAACACGGTTAGACCGTATTGCTTCGGTAAGGAAATATAGCAGACTCACGAGGCCTTAGTCGGTATCGTAGATTACTCATGCTCAGAGGGTTATGAACAAAGTGGATAAATGACTTAATGGTCAAGTGGGAGATTGTTCGAATAGGTGACTAGAAAGAAAGTAATATTATGTTGATGAATGTGGGAAGTATTCATCATTGGAAACGATGAGTTAGTTGTTCTTACTTCTTGCATTGAACGTAGTTTTAATGACACAACAAACGCCCACAGACCGGACATATGGATTCAAGAAGTTGGACTACGCGTAGGTTGGCGGTCATGGAATCAACTTCTGTAGATAGGTCTGAAACACTCCAAGTCGAGGACCTTGAGATTAGGTATCGAGGGTCCTATAGAGACTTGCACTAAGGATTGCATTCATTGGTGAAAGAAATTGTGGATCGTCCCGGGAAAAGCGCGAATGCGGAAGCGCGGTATAATTAAAATTAAATATGGAATTTAAACATGCTTTTAAATTAAAACACGTTTCAAAGGGTGTGCCTTTGAAATTTCCCGGGCGTTCGGTGTATCTCATGAACGAATAACACAAAATAAATCATGGAGGCCATAGGGTTGGAAATTAAAGAGAGGACGAAAAATTAAAACGAGACCTACCCGTTGTTGTTTTCGTCTTCAACGGCTACAAGCGTTGTTCCCCGTTTTGCACCAAGATCTCGTCTTTGAGACCCTCTAAATCGTGACACACGATCCACCCACGTATCTTGCACGTCGTGCTAGCAACGAACAAGTTTATGTTTTTGGAGTGGATGAATCAATAACACATTATTGATTAATGGTATTGATTCATCAAGTTCTTAATGTTCCAAGAACAAAAAGAACCAAGAAAATATTTCTTGGAGAGGGAGAGAGAATCGGACGAGAGAGAGGGAGAGAGAATCCGTGTGTGTGTGTTGTAGTGTGTGTGTTGGAGTTTCATCATCCTTCAACTTGTAGGATGCTAGGGGTTTATATAGAAGAGGAGTCTAATCCTCTTTAAACTCCTCTTTCAAGAACTCTATTTTGACTAGGATTTTGACCTAGTCAAAGTCCTAGTCAAAGTAGTGTTTTGACCTAGTCAAAACAACCCTAGCCATCCATCTCTCCCATTCATCTCACCGTTGATTTAATTTAATTTAATGGAATATTTAAAACCTATTTAAATATTTCCAAGAGGCTAAAATAAATATAAATATTATTTAAGCCCATTAAATAAATCCCTTTGATAAATCTAATTTATCAATTTAATTCCTTATATCTAATAGAAGGAATTATTTCTCCAAGAAAAAATAAAAGGACCCGATTAAATCCAATTTAATCATTCCTTCACTCCAATATTTAATTCCTAATTAAATATCTAAATGTGTGTGGATAGTGTGTGACTCTTTAGGTTCACCTTTCAGCTAGACTTGGTCGGATTCCTAGAATCCTTCTGTTACCATGGGTGGCCATCTAGCAACGGTCCATGGCACTAGAGACTAGGTGAAATATTCAGGGATGAACATTTAGGCTCTAACAGTACACTTGTCCTTTTGTCTTCGGTCTCATCACTTAGAGTTTAGGGCACGGATAATGCAGGTACCCATTTTGGACCTAAGTGTCGGTCTGTCCTCACTAAACGCCGCAAGGGAATCCTTCCCTTCTGTTCAGTTACTGTGGCCACAGATTTTAGGGACAAGACACAGAGCATACATGAGACTCAACTGTCAATACCTATTGGCAGGAGACAGATCCTTTCTTGGAAACTACTGTCACTTTGTACACCAGAACTGTACTAGACATGGCTTATGACTACCAAAGAGAATTCTGGCAATCTCTCACCATATCTAAGATACAGCCCTAACGTACAGGTAAACTGAGCAATTCCTCAAGTCAAAGGACTTGGCCTGTACCGTTGGAACCGGGAATACACGTCATACCTTGCTGACCATACTCAAGGTCCTCCGTAAGACGGTTCCCGCGAGTCACCTCAGCCAGCTGCGTCCTAGCATGCTAACCCACTAACACTGCTTAGACGACCCTCGTCACCCGTCGATGAAACACGACAGCAGGTGCTTAGTGCAAGTCTCAAATGGAATCCCGGTACCCATTTTCGGGATTCCTTGACTTGGAGATTTCCGGACTGATTCGGGAAGACTGATTCCATGGACCTACCTCCAAGCGTAGTCAGTCCCCGAAATTGATTCTCAGTCCGTGGGCTTTGTTTGCGTAGTGAACAGATATGGAAAACAAATATAAGTGAACACAAACAAAGTGATGCCAAATGAAATTCACTTCTTTATTCATTAATGATTTATCAAAACACCTGAAATTGTCTAGACATAGGTTACATATTCCTGCCAAAATTGGCTTACATGGTCACCTATTCTAACAATTGGATGAGTACTGTGTTTCATCGGTGACAGATGTTGGATGTCTATGCAATATTTGTGGGTTAGTTGACAATGGTAGAGTCGGCTGACTGAGGTGACTCGCGGGAATCGTCATATGGAAGCCACACAAACTTGGTCAGTATGACTGGTATTTCCAATTCCGATAGTACAGGATTATTCCTTGGACTAGAGGAATCGTGAGAGTCGCTTACATACGAAGGCTAAAGCTTGGATCTGGCGAGAGGTGATCGTATCATAACACATGGCCATCATAAGCCTTGTTCAGTGAAGTCAGAGTACGTAGAGAGGACGGTGGGCTCCAAGATAGGATCTGTCCCCTGTCAAAAAATTATGACAGGGAGATGTCCTATATGCTTTGAGATGGTTTAAACTCTCAAAGTCTATGGCTATAGCACTTGATTGAGTGGGAAAGGATTTCCTACATCAATCATAGAGTTAAACCAATCTCGAGTTTGAAGCATAGATGCCTAAATCAAGGATGGGAACTGGCATCCTAATTCCATGCCCTAGACTAAGGCCGGGAGATAGGCGACCGTACCTGTATGTAACTCGGAGACTAAATGTTCACGACACATATTCACCTAGTCTCTAGTGCAACGGACTGTTGGTAGACGGCCAGCCATGGTGACGGACTACTTTGGTTATCAGATAATAAGAAGTAGGTCCACGTCTATCTGAGGGTGAACCTAAAGAGTCACACCCGCTTCACCGGATGTGAAAGTACTTAATTTGGAATTAATTTCGGGAGAAGGTTTAATTTAATAGGATTAAATTATACTTCTTGGAGATTTAAGCCTTCATGGATTAATTGGATTAATCAGGCTTGAATTCATAAATTAGGACTTATGGATTTAACAAACATGGGTTTCCCTTTTAATTATATTAAAATGGCGAACTAATTAGTGGGCTTAGAATATTAAATAGGATTTATAAATAAGGTCCATTGGACCTTTAGACTATTTAATTTAGAATTAAATAGGCCCATTCCGTAAAGCCCATCAAGGATGGATGGACGAGATTTGATTTGGAGGTTTTCATATGAAGGGCTAGGATTCATCAAAGTGTGCCTCTTTAGAAGAGGTTGAGTAGGAATAGAAAACTATGTTTTCTATAAATACTCAAACACACGCACACACACACACACATACTAATCTCTACACTTTGCCATCTCAACTCTCTTCCTCTCTCGTCCACCTTCAACTATTCTCTCCAAGGTTTTCCTTTATTCTTCTTGAAGAATTCAAGGTACAATATTAGAGACGTCGATAGCGTTAATCTTCTCCCCTAAACAACTTCTTGCTAACACGAGAGTTCGTTACTATCCGGTGAAGCGTGTGGACGATTTAGACGATCTCTACATTGAGATCTTTTTGGAAAAACGGGTACAATGCGTGTAGCTGAACGAAGAAGACTACGAGGGTAATGTTTCCTCTTTACACTTCTTGTTCTCCAAATTCTATGGGCTCGATGTTGTGTCTTTCTTGAACATGAGATACACCGAATGCCTGGGAGAATCCAGGGCACACCCCTTGATCCATTTATACATGTTTTAATTCCGTTTATTTTACGCTTACGCTTTATGTTTTTATATTTCGCACATCTCGCGCTTCTGCTATGCTTCTCCAGGCCGATCCGCATCCTACATTCCCGGTTCCGGTAGTATGAGATATATTCTCGGACTTGAGGGACTACGGCAGTCACATGCACATCATGTCTGTATCTTAGGTTTTGCGAGAGACTACCATGATTAAGGACTTGGTTGTTATAAGCTCCGCTAGTGCAGTCTGTAACGATATGTGGACCGTCTCAGGAGGAAACACGAGCCCTTGAAACTCCCGGGCGTTTGGTATATCTCATGAATAAAGAAAAGCATGTAACATTCATGGAGGCCATAGAGTTGTAATGAAGAGACCAAAGAAATGAGACTTACCCATTGTAGTCTTTCTTCGTACACCTACACGCATTGTTCCATGTTTTGCCACCGAGATCCCAAACTAGGAACCCTCTAAATCGTCCACGCAATTCAGCGAATCTTGATTTCTTGTGCTAGCAAAAGATTAAGAAGAATAATGGAGGACGAATCAACCTAGCATTAAGAATTAACGTGATCGATTCGTCTAGTGTTCCCTTGTATCAAAGACAAGGAAACTAGGCTTTTCTCGGAGTGAAGAGAGGAAAAGAGGGTCAGCCGTGTGTGTGTGCGTGTATGAGAGATGAATGTAGAGATTAGAGTGTGTGTGTGTGTGTGTGTGTGTGTTTTGAGTATTTATAGGAAAAGGGTTTTCCTATTCCTACTCAAACTCTCCTAAGAGAGGCACAATTTGACTAGGATTTTGACCTAGTCAAATCCTAGTCAACTTAGGCTTATAACTAAGTTAAACTCAATCATAGCCTTTCATGTCATCAAACCCTCTAGAATCAATCTCGTCCGTCCATCGTATGATGGGCTTAATGGAATATTTTAAATTCTATTTAAAATAGTCCATTGGGCTTCTAATAAGTATCAAATAAATATTTGAGCCCATTCCCGAATTCCGTAAATCCTATTTATGAGTCAAGTCTATATAATCTAATTAAAGACTTGACACTCCAAGAAGAGAACCAATTTAATCTAATTAAATTGTTCGATCTCCCAAAATTAATCCTAAATTAATTCCTCCATCACTGGTGAATTGTGTGTGACTCTTTAGGTTCACCCTCAGCTAGACTTGGCCGAGTTTTCAATCATCATATGATGGGAATTCGTCCGTCACCATGGGTGGCCGTCTAGCAACGGTCTATGGCACTAGAGACTAGGTGAATTTTATGGCGTGAACATTTAGGGTCTTGAGCACGTATGTCCTTCCATTTACTACCTCACAACCACAGTCTAGGGTATGGACATTAGGTGTCATTACCCATTATTGACTTAAGCCTAGGCTCGTCCACACTATACGTCATTCGGATCCCATCTTACTGTTCAGTCACTATGGCCACAGATTTATGGAGGATGAGTCTCAGAGTATATGAGAGACACTACCGTCAATCGTTTGACAGGAGATGGATTCTATTTTGGGACCTACTGTCCACACTACACATCTTGGTTGCACTAGATAGGGCTTACAGAAACCATGTCACTTGACTTGGTAGCCTCTTTCCAAACCTAAGATACAGGCATGGTGTGTATGTGACCATAGTAGTCCCTCAAGTCTACGGACCAATCTCGTACTGTTGGAACCGGAATCCAAGTCATACCGACCAACCCTACTCAAGGTTTTCCATATGACAATTCCCACGAGTCACCCCAGTCAGCCAGCATCGAGTTTGCTAACCTACTAGTATTGCATGGATGACTCTCGTCACTCATCGATGAAATGGGACTACAATCAGCTAGTGCAAGTCTCGAATGGACCTTTGATACCCAATCTTGAGGTCCTTTGACTTGGAGTATTTCAGACTGATCCACAAAAACTGATTTCATGTTATGTCATCATATGCACAGTCCAGTTTCTTGGATTATCCATTCAGTTTGTGGAATTTGGTTGTGTATTGAATGGTTATACATATTAAAGCAGTAAGTGAACACGATCGAAGTATTAATGTTGTAATTGAACATCACTCTTATTCAGAATGAACTTTATTTAAACACCTAATATCAGAAATAGGTTACATAATCCTAACAAGATTGGCTTCACGGTCACCTATTCTAACAATCTCCCACTTGACCTAAAGCCAATCACCCATATGCCTTAACATCATCTTCTCAAGATGCTGCGTAAGAGCAATTGGTGACACGGGCTTTGTCAATGTATCTGCTGTATTGTCTGTTGAGCTCACTCGGTCCATCCTAATGTCACCTCTTCTTATCATTTCCCTCAACAGGTGGTAGTGTCTAAGTATGTGCTTGGATCGATGATGCGATCTCGGTTCCTTTGCTTGCGAAATAACCCTATTGTTATCACAAAAAGATAACTACTGGCTCGCCAATGCTAGGCACCACACCCAACTCTTGGATGTAGTTTCTCATCCAAACTACTTCCTTGGCAGCTTCCGAAGCTGCTATCTAGTCAGCCTCAGTGGTGGAATTGATTGTGGTGTCTTGCTTGGAACTTTTACAAGCCATCACTCCACTATTGAGTCTAAATGCATAGCCCGGCTGAGACTTGGTATCATCGTCGTCCGACTGGAAGCTAGCGTCGCTAAAACCTTCCAATATCAACTCTCCACCACCATAGACCAAAAATATATCCTTAGTCCTCCTTAGGTACTTAAGGATACTCTTAACTGTATTCCAATGTGCCTCACCTACGCAGCAGTGATATCTGCTAGTTACGCTCAAAGCGTAAGTGAAGTTGGGCCTAGTGCAGTGGACGACATATTGGATGCTGCCTACGGCGGGAGTATAGGGGATGGCCTTTATCCTTTCAAGCTCCTTATCAGTCTTGGGAAACTGTTTCTTGGATAACTTGATTCTATGTCTCATGGGAAGGAAACCTCGTTTGGAGTTATCTATGTTGAATCTTTTCAAGATTTTCTCTTAGATTGTCCTTGACGATCTGGATGCCTATAATGTAGGATGTTTCACCCAAATCCTTCATGGAGAATTGAGTAGACAACCAAGCTTTTGTGTCACCTAACATTCTGACCTCATTCCCAATGAGTAGAATGTCATCCACATAAAGCACTACGAATACTACCGAGCTCCCACTGACCTTCTTGTATACACAAGAGTCACATTCATTTTTGATGATATCATATCCTTGTATGACTTCATCGAAACAAATGCTACAACTATGGGATGCTTTTTTGAGGCCATAGATGGACATTTGTATTAGAATAGGTGACCAGAAAGCTAATTGGATTGGCGATTTTGGTTACTATTTAGCAATCTTTATTAAGTATTTAGCAATCTTTATCCAGTGCAGTCGGAATATGTATTGAGGATGGTGGATTTTAAAATAGGATCCGTCACATGTGAGTATATGATAGTCGAGTCTCCTATACACTCTAAGACGGTTTAAGCTCTTAAAGTCTGTGGCTAAAGCAATTGGTCGAGTAGGGAATGGTTTCCTACGTCGATCAATAGACCAAACGTGTCTTGAGTTATTGAGCATAGTTGTCTAGTCCAGGATGGGAACCGATGCCCAATTCCATGCCCTAAACTTAGACCTGGAGACGGATGATGGAAGGACCGTACTCGTATGGTACTCGGAGGCCTAAACGTTCACGCCAAGAGTCACCTAGTCTCTAGTGCCATAGACCATTGCTAGACGGCCACCCATGGTGACAGACGTTTTTCGATTAATAGTTAATTGGAAAACAATTAATTAAATTGGATTTAATTGAACAATGGTGTTGCACACAAGCCCAAGTCTAGCTGAAGGTGAACCTAAAGAGTCACACACAAATCGCTATGGAATTGGTAGAATTAATTTGGAATTAATTCTAGAAGAAACGATTTAATTTAATTGGATTAAATTAATTCAAGGAGAAATATAAATGATTGGATCATTTATTGTGAAATCCGTTTGATGGATGGTCCAAGAACAAATTAATTGGATTAGTTGATTCTTGGGCTTAGAACCTTTAAATTAATTGGATTAATTTATCAAGTTTGGATTAATTAATTGATTGGATCAATTAATTAGAGTTTGGACTTGTGTTTATTTAATTGGATTAAATAAACTAGTGGCATCAATCGCAATGATATTAATTGGATTAATATCTATTCAATAAACTTTTGTTTGGACCTGATTTAATTAGATTAAATCAAGGTCTAAGACTAGTAGTGTAAGTCCATGGAAAAATACAAGTTCTAGCAAGTTAAGGAGGAATTAATATCCTCTACATATGATCACATATGTCCAGCCATAATTCTGTATAATGGGGTGATTTTTTATGCTATCATGGTTGGAGGTTATGCATGAAAATATGTTAGTGTGTGTAGGTTACCTTGGAGGTAACTTGTAGTTTTGAATTTTGAATTCTATTACACAAAACTATACACACAAAATTTGTTTGATACTTGGTTTTTCTCCAGCAAAAAACTCATCCAAATATACTCTAAAATCTCTAAATATTTTCTCCCTTTTGTGTTCATACCTTTTGGAAAGGATTGAACAACAAAACATTCCAAAAATCACTAAACAATAGTGTTCTTTTGGAATTGTTTTTCTTCTCTTCTCTACTACTATCTAGCAATAGTTTAGAGAACTCTTCCATGGTGTGGTGTGGACAAATTAGAGAGATTCTAATTTGGATCCTCAACTGAACATAAGGATAAACGGAAAGGGAACAATGCTAGAAACCGGTTCTACGTGCAACGAACATAAGGTTGGTTTTCATTTACATTACATGTACCTTTTTTGTTATCTTCCTTTAGTCACTTGTCCAACATCTTCTCCTCTTTAATTTATGCTTTGAAATACACCGAACCTCCGAGGAACTTCAAAGGAAACACCCCTTTGAACCCATTTTAAATTATGCTTTAAGTTAACGTTTTTACGCTTTTGTTGCGTTCCCGTGCCCTACCCGATTCTTTCAATTTGGAGACGACAGATTTTCTGCTCTTCTCCAACTACAGTGAATCCCTCCAGCTGGTCCATATAGATCTCTTCCTAAACTAAACTGTTAAGAAATGGCGTTTTCACGTCCATCTGCCATATTTAATAATCATAACATGCAGCTATCGCAAGCATGATCCGAATGGACTTAGCCATGGCTACTAGCGAGTAGGTATCCTCAAAGTCGACCCCGGGTCATTGTGTGTAGCCTTTCGCAACTATCCTAGCCTTGAAGGTGGTAACTTCTCCATCTACACCAAGTTTACGCTTGTAGACCCATTTACACCCCACGAGTTTAACACCTCTGGGCAGGTCAATAAGCGTCCATACATGGTTTGTGCTCATAGAGTCCATTTCGGTTTTCATGGCCTTAAGCCACTTACGGGAGTCGATGTCAGACATCGCGTCCCCGTATGTCTTAAAATCCCCGTATGGAAGGGCGTGGCACTCTGGCTGACCAATGGAATATTGGTGGTAACTGTGGGCGCAGACACGACAGGAGTCGGCTGTTAGAATAGATGACCAGAAAGCCAATTGGATTGGCGGTTTTAGGTACTATTTAGCAATATTAGACTTGATGAATATAGTAAGTATTTATTCGTGGCACTATGTGTTTGTTATGCTTACTGATTACGTTAAACGACGTTTTAACATCACAACAAATGCCCACAGACCAATTGGATAACCCATGTAGTTGAGTTGCGCATTGGATGGCAGCTATAAAACCAACTTCTGAGGGTTGGTCTGGAATGTTCCAGGTCGAGGACCTTGAGACAGGGCATCGAGGGTCCTATAGAGACTTGCACTCAGGATTGCATTCATTGGATGAGTGGCGTGTTTCATCGGCGACAGACGTTGGACGTTTATGCAATATTAGTAGGTAGCTGACAAGGGTGTTAGCTGACGGAATTGACTCGTGGGAATCATCATATGGAAGCCTTGGAGGCTTGGTCGGTATGACTGGAATTCCCGGCTCCGATAATACGAGATTAGTCCTTGGACTTGAGGAATCATGGCAGTCACATGCATATGAAAGTTGTATCTAGGGTCTGGCAAGAGATGTCCGTATCTGGGATGCGTTTATCATAAGCTTTATCCAGTGCAATCGGAATATGTATTGAGGACGGTGGATTCCAAGATAGGATCCGTCACCTGTTAGTATATGACAGTCGAGTCTCCTATGCATTCTGAGACGGTTTAAGCTCTTTAAAGTCTATGGCCACAGCGATTGGTCGAGTAGGGAATGGTTTCCTATGTCGATCAATAGAGCAAACGTGTCTCGAGTTATTGAGCATAGTTGTCTAGTCGAGGATCGGAACTGACGCCCAATTCCATGCCCTAGACCTAGACCGGGAGACGGATGATGAAGGATCGTACTCGTATTGTACTCGGAGGCCTAAAAAGTTCACGCCAACATTCACCTAGTCTCTAGTGCCATGGACCGTTGCTGGATGGCCACCCATGGTGACGAGCATTTTTCGATTAATGGTTAATCAGAAAATAGTTAATTAAATTGGATTTAATTGATCAATTGTGTTGGACACAAGCCCAAGTCTAGCTGAGGGTGAACCTAATGAGTCACACACAAATAACTTTGGATTTGGCGGAATTAATTTGGAATTAATTCTAGAAGAAGCGAATAAATTTAATCGAATTAAATTTATTCAAGAGAGAAAATAAATAATTGGATCATTCATTGAGAAATCCATTTGATGGATGGTCCAAGAATTAATTAATTGGATTAGTTAATTTTTTGGACTAAGAACCTTTAAATTAATTGGATTAATTTATCGGGTTTTGGCTAGAATAATTGATTGGGTCAATTATTCTTAATTTGGACTTATGTTTATTTAATTGGATTAAATAAACTATTGGGATTCAATTGGATTGAGATTAATTAGATTAATTAATTCCCAATGGATACATCTTTAGAATTTATTTAATTTGATTAAATACAAGTCCAAAAACATAAAGTTCCAAGTTCATTTTCCATTCAACTTGAAGCTAGTTAAGGAGGAGTTTCAACTCTTCACATATCACATGATGAGCACGAAAATTTGCTTATTTGTGGGTGGTTTTGTCTTGCTATCATGTGTAGTGGATGTGCTAGAAGTGTGTGTATTTGGAAGTTGCCTTGGAGGTTACTTATGTAGGTGGTATTTTGAATTCTATATTCTACATACACAAAACAACTTTGCTAGACATTTACTTACTAACTTGCTTCATTTTTGCTGGAGATTTAAGCCATAAACATCTCTGAAAATTCTCTCTAAGTGTTCTTTTTCTTTTGGAAAAAAAAGAACTTAAAATATTCTAAAGATCACTAATTGAAAGGGTTTCTTTGGAATTGTTTTCTTCTTCTCTTTACTATATTTTATCTAGCAATAAACTATAGTTTGGATCCTTTGTGTGGTGTGGACAATACTTAGAGGAGTTCTAAGTTGAGCTCTCAAGTGGACATACGAAAAAGGAAAAGAAGGAACAACGTTAGAAGCCGTTGTACGTAAAATGAATAAAGGTTGGTTTCTATTTACATTTTATGTATCTTTTGTTTTTAATCCTTTAGCCACATGTCCAACATCTTCTCCTATTTTATTCATGCTCTTGACATGCACCGAACGCCCGGGAACTTCAAACGGAACACCCCTTTGAACCCGTTGTAAATTTATGGTTTAAATTCATGTTTTTTACGCTTCCGTTGCGTTCCCGGGCCGTACCCGTTTCTTTCAGTGCTATCAAAGCCCGGTTCGGTGTCGTGGCTATAGGATTTAAATGTTATTATGTGTTAAGCATGAAGAACATGTTTAAATTGCTTTTGGAAAACATGATTTATGGCTTTAAAGCTTGAAAATATGTGTTAATTTTGCTTTCGAAATTATGGATATCCATGATTTTTTGAGAATTTGATTTTCTGTAAATGCATGTTTACATTTCAGTCTTACAGCAGAAATTTTTTTTAAAAAAAAAAAGAAGAGAAAAAGCGAAAAACGGTGCCGGCCGCCCGGCAGGCGTGCGCGGGCATCCGCCCGTGCATGCTGCTGGGCGTGCAGCGTGAGCGCGCGCACGGCCGTCTTGGACGGCCGGCCGGCAGCACTGTTTTGTGCCGCTTTTGTCGTTTTTCCAGAAAATTGGATTTTCCTGATTTTCGTTAGTTTGCTGAAATTATTAATTTTGGCATATTTTAATTTTTCGTTAAATTGGATTTTTCTAAAATTATTTTATGTTTTAGAATATTTTGAAAATCGTTTCCAAACAAAAAAAATTTTTTGTACATTGGTTATATCGTTGATATCCATATTTTTAATTGCATTATTGATATGATATTTTCTGCATTTTATTATGTTTATTGTTTTAGATATTGGATATCTGTTGATATACACATGGATGTATTTATTTGTTTGCATGTTTATATTGATATAGATGTGCTTTATTGTTGTTTATTGGATAAACAATAAAGGATGATCACTAGCCGTTTTTTAGCCTATGTATGGTTTAAATTTTTGTTGGGTGAGGCCTGCGTGCCTCTTTGTTTTTCCCTTCTCTCTATCGTGTTTAGCCTTGGAATAATAAGGCTTTCTTCCTCTCTTCTAATGTACTCCCCCCGACTTATAATTGGGGTTTCTTTTAAGTTGTAATGAGAGTAGATTAGGTTGTGAGGCTTTACTTTATTAATGTAAGCTTCCAAGGAGATGAAGGTCCGGTGGACGAAGCCCACGGTGGAAGGTCAAAAAGAACAAAGGAGGATTTTTATAAGGCCCATTAGAATGATAATGGGATGAAAAAATTATAATAGTGTAGGCCTACTCTAGTTTGACCATTGATCCACTGCGGGCTCAGTGGATCACTTAGGATTGGGCTTGTGATCATCCTAACAGGGGCGTGCTAGGCTTATTTTGCATGTGTTTATGTTTTATTCTTTGATGTATGGTGTGTTTGGAATGCATCGTATTGCGTTTAATGTATGAAACTTGAGCATGCAATATACTTATAATGATGAGGTATAGGTCTTCATAAACTATAACAATGTAGTGAGGAAGCTACTTTCACCCATTCGTGATCTCACGAGTCGTGGAACGTTTGGAATGGAAGAAAGTTGCACTGTTTTTGTGAACGAATGGAATATACTCCTATTTTCCTATCTCACGAGTCGTGGGGGGCGATAGTTGAGATATTCATTCGGTTTATGGGTCGGGCCTAACGCTAAGTATCATGATTCGCTTGGAGTCCTTGGGATCATGTGAAGAGGCGAGGCAAAATATCTTGGGGATCTCATTGGATAAGATTGGTATTGGATACCTCCCACAAAGCCTTTCCCATGTGAATCGTAAAAGTGGGGCATAGAGAATTACATTTGTGGACTCCAAGCCCACTAGGAAATGGTTTCCTGAAAATCCCGCTTAAGAGTGGTGGGTTTTTTGAAGAAATAGTAGGAGGGGTTAATGACTAAAGACCAAGTCTTAACTTGAACTCAATATTATTGTAATCTACTAAATTTCTGCTTTACATTTTGAATGTAGATGTCTAAGAATCCACTCGCTGTTATTCTTGAGACTAATAAATTTGATGGAACAAACTATAACGATTGGCTGCGAAATCTGAAGATTGTCCTCGATTTTGAAAACCAGGTTTACGTTTTGGATAAGCCTCTTCCTCGGATCTTGCCGGAGGGGTCCTCGTCAGAAGAGCGTTTGACGTTCAATGAATGGCAGGAAGATAAGCGCATGGTCCACAGCATCATACTGGCATCCATGACTAATGAGATCCAGAAACAGTATGATCGGCTGGATGATGTCAGCTCGATAATGCTCCACGTGAAAGACGTTTATGCGCTACCGGACCGGCATATTAGATATGCTGCGACGAAGGCATTTTTCGAGCTAAGATGATAGAAAGGTTGTCTGTACACCAGCATGGAGTGATGATGCTATCCCTAGTGGAGAAGCTCAAAGACCTCCGAGCTGATCTTGGTAAAGAGACGTACATCGACGTGATCCTTTGTTAGAATAGGTGACCATGTAGCCAATCTTGGCGGGTAAAATGTAAGCTATGTCTATATAATTTCAGTGTTTTGATAAACTATTAATTAATAAAGAAGTAAAATTCATTCTGGCATTACTTTGTTTGCGTTCACTTTACTGCTTTATCTATCTGTTCACTACGAAAACAAAGCCCACAGACTGAAAGCCCATTTTTGGGACTGGGACTACGCTTGGAGGTAGGTCCATGAAATCAGTCCCGCCGAATCAGTCCGGAAATCTCCAAGTCAAGGAATCTCGAAAATGGGTACCGAGATTCCCCTTGAGACTTGCACTAAGCATCGACGGGTGACGAAGGTCGTCTAAGCAGTGTTAGTGGGTTAGCATGCTCGGAGCAGCTGACTGAGGTGACTCGCGGGAACCGTCTTACGGAGGACCTTGAGTAGGGTCAGCAAGGTATGACATGTATTCCCGGTTCCAACGGTACAGGTCAAGTCCTTTGACTTGAGGAACTGCTGAGTTTACCTGTATGTCAGGTCTGTATCTTAGATATGGTGAGAGATTGCCAAGAAGCACTTGAGTAGTTATAAGCCATGTCTAGTGCAGCTCTGGTGTACTGAGTGACAGTAGTTTCTAAGAAAGGATCTGTCTCCTGTCAAAAGGCATTGACAGTTGAGTCTCACGTTTGCTTTGTGTCTTGTCCCAAAAATCTGTGGCCATAGTAACTGAACAGAAGGGAGGGTTTTCCTTGCGGCGTTTAGTAAGGACAGACCGACACTTAGGTCCAAAATGGGTACCTGCATTTTCCGTGCCCTAGACCCTAAGTGGTGAGACCGTAGACAGAAGGACAAGTGTATTGTTAGAGCCTAAAAGTTCATCCCCGAATATTTCACCTAGTCTCTAGTGCCATGGACCGTTGCTAGATGGCCACCCATGGTAACGGACGGATTCTAGGAATCCGATCAAGTCTAGATGAAAGGTGAACCTAAAGAGTCACACACAATCCACACACATCAAGTATTTAATTTAGAATTAAATATTGGAGAAAAGGAATGATTAAATTAGATTTAATCGGGTCCTTTATTTTCTTGGAGAATTAATTCCTATTATTTGATAAAAGGAATTAATCTAATAAATTAGATTTATTAGAGGATTAATTTAATAGGTCTAGAATAAATATTTATAATTTATTATATTTATTTATTTGGCCTTTGGAATATTTAGTAGAATTTAAATATTCCATTAAATTAAATTAATGGTTGAGATTGAAAGGGAGAGATGGATGGCTAGGATTAATTTGACTAGGTCAAATACTATTTTAACTAGGACTTTAACTAGGTCAAAATCCCAGTCAAAATAGACCTCTTAGAGTTGGAGTTTAAAGAGGATTAAACTCCCTCCTCTATATAAACCCCTAGCCTCCTACAATTCAAGGATGATGAATCTTGAAATTCCAACACACACACACACACACGCACACACACACACACACTACTCGAGCTCTCTCCTCTCCCTCTCGTCCGCCCTCTTCTCTTTCTCTAGCAAGAAAATATTGTTCTTGTTCTCTTTGTTCTTGGAACATTAGAACTTAGGAAGATCGATCCCGTTAATTCATAACACGTGGTTGATCTATCCTCTCCAAAAATAATACTTGTTCGTTGCTAGCACGACGTGCAAGATACGTGGGTGGATTGTGTGTCACGATTTGGAGGATATTCAAGAACGAGATCTTGGTGCAAAACGGGGAACAACGCGAGTAGCCGTTGAAGACGAAAACGACAATGGGTAGGTATCGGTTTACGTTTTCGCCCCTTTTAATTTTAATCCCTATGGCCTCCATGATTTTTTGTATGTATTTAATTCATGAGATACACCAAACACCCGGAAAATTTCAAGGGCACACCCTTGAACGTGTTCTTTAATTTTCGTTAAAGCATGTTTAAATTCCGTATTTTAATTTTATACCGCGCTTCTGCATTCGCGCTATTTTTCCGGGACGATCCACAATCTTTCATCCTTCAGTCTCTTCCTCCCTCCTTTGACCCGTTTATCGTTAACTATAACATGAATGGGCTTGAAAAAGACCTTCATGAGTTGATGAACATGTTGGTCCAATACAAGGCAATGATTGAAAAGTCTGCGACGTCGGTATTGGTGGGGGAGGCTTCGACCTCAAGAGAAAAAGGCAAAGGGGCCGGACGCTGGAGGAGGAAGAAGGGTAAGACAGAATCAACCGCTGCAAGCGCACAGAGCGCTCCTGTTGCCATGCTAGGCATGGGAAAAGGAAAGAGGAAGGCGGTTCGACAGTCAAGGATTACAAAAGATGTTTGCATATATTGTCGTAAAAAGGGGCCATTGGAAGAGGGAGTGTCCTAAACTCCTCTTGAACCAAGGTACATTTGATTTGAGCTTGAACATGATTATTATTCTACTCTTGGGTATTGGATACCAGTTGTAGAGCTCATATCTGCAAATGGTTTGCATGTGATGGAAAGGGGTAGAAAGCAAAGACAGAGATGGTTCTAAAGCTAGGTAATGGCTGGGCTATTGCCATAGAAGCTATAGTACTAGTAAGGCTTAGCTATCAGTGATCATGTTAGGATAGAGTTTGATAGGTCACAATTATGTAACCTAGTATGACCACACTTATGTTTTTCTATTGTTGGACAATGAGGATTACATCTTTTTGATCCATGAAAGCTTCTTTTATTTGACAAAGAATGATTATTCTTGTTTGCTAGGTTGTTTGCATAATCATTTCAATACTATCCCCATAATTAGATTATGAATGCTCAAACAAATGATGAAATGGATAATCAAGATAAACTCACAGATTTGGCATGCAAAGCTAGGTCACATTCCTTCAGATAGGATAAGGAGGTTAGTAGATTCAAGGAGTCTAGAAATAGACAATTTGAGCCTGCTAGCTTGTAAGTCCTTCCTAAGCAGGAAGATGGCCAAGAAGCTCTTTGCAGGACAAAGTATGCTTGCTAGTAGTCTGTTGGATTGGATCCAGTCAGACATCTGTGGGTCACTGAATGCACAAGACCAGAAGAGGGTTCACAAGTCTAAGGGCCTTTCGAAGGCTCAGGGAATTAGATTTGAAGTGGGAACTAACCTTGTTGCAAAATTAACTTTCGATTGGATCGAGTGGTGCGTATTTAGTGGGAGCTTTGGATGTATCTAAATGAGAATGGAATTCTCCCTGAAGCGCCACAATTAAACAACGTCTCTGATAAGGGAGGAATCGAACCTTGTTGGACATGGTTCGATTGGTGTTTCACTGAACTACCTTGGCCCATCTGGGCGTGTTCTTAAGACAATGGCCAAGTTGTAAAACATGGCACTTTCTAAAGATCGTGGCCCAGACACCATATTGGATATGGCATGACAAGCCTGTATCCTACAAAGTACTAGAGTATGTAGGATGGTCTTGCATACGTCAAGGGACTAGTGCGAGGCAAACAAGGTTTGCACAAGTTTATGTGTTGTCCTAAGGGAAATCGGATTTCAGAGGATAACCAGTGTAAGGAGTAGCTCCTTGAGGAATCAAATAGAGCGACACCTCAGTACGATATAGCAAACATCATTTGTAATCAAGTTTTCCTACTGACTATATTCCAGTTCTCCTAAGGATGACCAGAACATCCTAGATACCTGAGAGGTACAGGTTTCTAGGTCAGTCCGGTCATTTGGATTATAATCTAAAAGACATAAGGAGAAGCCATGTTGGACATTGAATTGAATCAATGGCTTTGGAGCCATGTAATTCGACATGGAATTCAAACTAGGTTTGAAACTCTATGTAACTGGAACATTCATTTTGATGAGTTCATGCGGGGTAAGACTCGACTAGTAACGAGCTTTGAGGGTCAGTGGGAGTTTAGTTGTGTTCCTAGTGTTTAAGTGTGTAACGTCTTATTCATTTGGAATAAATTTAAGATGTTAGGAATACTGAAACACGAACGTTGTTCACGTAATTCTCCATGAAAGGAATTGGATTCCTTTATATAGGGTTAACTTGTCCAGGACTCAATCAGGGTTGGCTGATGAGGAAGCTCAGATGTTTGACATCCCCTACGTCTTTGCCGTAGGCAACATGGGTATGTTGTTTGGTGCATTGGACCTGATGTTGTGTATGCTTTAGGCGTCACGACAGAAATCGGGTGTGTACCGAGAAGGCAGAGTAGACTACTGTTGAGAACAGTCTTTAATACCTGAATAAGGATTAAAGAAGTGTTCTTGATGCAAGTTCTATGGAGAGTTGATTCTGGAAGGCTATAGCGATACTAGCTTCTAGGATCATGTGAATAATATCTAGTCTCAGTATGAACATATATTCAGGCTTAATGTTAAGGTGGTGGCTTGGAAAGGTTTCAAGCTGGACACCACGAACGGACCATGAAAGTTGAATGTATAACAACTTTAGAAGTTTCTCCGAAGAGTGGTTTGGATGAAAAACCACATCCAATGGTTGGATGTGGTAACTAGCACGGGCTAGCCAATAATTACATGGAGGATAACAACATGGTTGTAGCGCAAGCTATAGGACCGAGACCTCATCACGGATCAAGGAAATTCTTAGACAGTACCATCTGCTTGGAGCAATGGTAATAAGAGGTGACGTGCGGTTGGACCGCATCATCTTGGCAGAAATAAGGTAGACCCGTGAGACCGAGCCGGATATCGCATATTACTCATGCTCAGATACGTCTGAGCAACATGGGTGATTGGCTTTCAGGTCAAGTGGGTAGAATAGGTGACCATGTAAGGACAATTTTGGTAGGAATATGTAACCTATGTCTAGACAATTTCAGGTGTTTGATAAATCATTAATGAATAAAGAAGTGAATTTCATTTGGCATCACTTTGTTTGTGTTCACTTATATTTGTTTTCCATATCTGTTCACTACGCAAACAAAGCCCACGGACTGAGAATCAATTTCGGGGACTGGGACTACGCTTGGAGGTAGGTCCATGGAATCAGTCTTCCCGAATCAGTCCGGAAATCTCCAAGTCAAGGAATCCCGAAAATGGGTACCGGGATTCCATTTGAGACTTGCACTAAGCACCTGCTGTCGTGTTTCATCGACGGGTGACGAGGGTCGTCTAAGCAGTGTTAGTGGGTTAGCATGCTAGGACGCAGCTGACTGAGGTGACTCGCGGGAACCGTCTTACGGAGGACCTTGAGTATGGTCAGCAAGGTATGACGTGTATTCCCGGTTCCAACGGTACAGGCCAAGTCCTTTGACTTGAGGAATTGCTCAGTTTACCTGTACGTTAGGGCTGTATCTTAGATATGGTGAGAGATTGCCAGAATCTCTTTGGTAGTCATAAGCCATGTCTAGTACAGTTCTGGTGTACAAAGTGACAGTAGTTTCCAGAAAGGATCTGTCTCCTGCCAATAGGTATTGACAGTTGAGTCTCATGTATGGCTCTGTGTCTTGTCCTAAAATCTGTGGCCACAGTAACTGAACAGAAGGGAAGGATTCCCTTGCGGCGTTTAGTGAGGACAGACCGACACTTAGGTCCAAAATGGGTACCTGCATTATCCGTGCCCTAGACTCTAAGTGATGAAACCGAAGACAGAAGGACAAGTGTACTGTTAGAGCCTAAATGTTCATCCCTGAATATTTCACCTAGTCTCTAGTGCCATGGACCGTTGCTAGATGGCCACCCATGGTAACGGAAGGATTCTAGGAATCCGACCAAGTCTAGCTGAAAGGTGAACCTAAAGAGTCACACACTATCCACACACATTTAGATATTTAATTAGGAATTAAATATTGGAGTGAAGGAATGATTAAATTGGATTTAATCGGGTCCTTTATTTTTCTTGGAGAAATAATTCCTTCTATTAGATATAAGGAATTAAATTGATAAATTAGATTTATCAAGAGATTTATTTAATGGGCTTAAAATAATATTTATATTTATTTTAGCCTCTTGGAAATATTTAAATAGGTTTTAAATATTCCATTAAATTAAATTAAATTAACGGTTGAGATCAATGGGAGAGAATGGATGGCTAGGATTGTTTTGACTAGGTCAAAACACTACTTTGACTAGGTCAAAATCCTAGTCAAATAGAGTTCTTGAAAGAGGAGTTTAAAGAGGGTTAGACTCCTCTTCTATATAAACCCCTAGCATCCTACAAGTTGAAGGATGATGAAACTCCAACACACACACTACAACACACACACCGGATTCTCTCTCCCTCTCTCTCGTTCGATTCTCTCTCCCTCTCCAAGAAATATTTTCTTGGTTCTTTTTGTTCTTGGAACATTAAGAACTTGATGAATCAATACCATTAATCAATAATGTGTTATTGATTCATCAACTCCAAAAAAAAAAACATAAACTTGTTCGTTGCTAGCACGACGTGCAAGATACGTGGGTGGATCGTGTGTCACGATTTAGAGGGTCTCAAAGACGAGATCTTGGTGCAAAACGGGGAACAACGCTTGTAGCCGTTGAAGACGAAAAACGACAACGGGTAGGTCTCGTTTTAATTTTTTCGTCCTGTCTTTAATTTCCAACCTATGGCCTCCATGATTTATTTTGTGTTATTCGTTCATGAGATACACCGAACGCCCGGGAAATTTCAAAGGCACACCCTTTGAAACGTGTTTTAATTTAAAAAGCATGTTTAAATTCCATATTTAATTTTAATTGTACCGCGCTCCGCATTCGCGCTTTTCCCGGGACGATCACAATTTCTTTCAGTCAAGTGGGAGATTGTTAGAATCGGTGACCAGAAAGCCAATTGGATTGGCGGTTTTGGGTAATATTTAGCAATCTTTATTGACTTGATGAATATAGTAAGTATTCATCTGTGGCACTATATGTTTGTTGTGCTTACTGATTACGTTAAACGACGTTTTAACGTCACAACAAATGCCCACAGACCAATTGGATAACCCATGTAGTTGAGTGCGTATTGGATGACAGCTATGAAACCAACTTCTGAGGGTTGGTCTAGACTGTTCCAAGCCGAGGACCTCGTGATAGGGCATCGAGGGTCTACAGAGACTTTCACTAAGGGATTGCATTTCATTAGATGAGCGCCGTGTTTCATCAGCGACAGACGTTAGACGTCCATACAATATTAATGGGTTAGTTGACAAGGGTGTTAGCTGACGGAACTGACTTAAAGGCTTGGTCGGTATGACTGGAATTCCCAGCTCCGATAGTACGAGATTAGTCCTCGGACTTGAGGAATCATGGCAGTCACATGCATATGAAGGTTGTATCTGGGGTCTGGCAAGAGATGTCCGTATTTGGGATACGTTCATCATAAGCTTTATCCAGTACAGTCGGAATATGTATTGAGGATGGTGGATTCCAAGATAGGATCCGTCACCTGTCAGTATAATGACAGTTGAGTCTCTTATGCACTCTGAGACAGTTTAAGCTCTTTAAAGTCTGTGGCCACAATGATTGATCGAGTAGGGAATGGTTTCATATGTTGATCAATAGAGCAAACGTGTCTTGAGTTATTGAGCATAGTTGTCTAGTCGAGGATGGGAACCGATGCCAATTCCATGCCCTAGACCTAGACCGGGAGACGGATGATGGAAGGACCGTACTCGTATGGTACTCGGAGGCCTAAATGTTCACGCAACATTCAACTAGTCTCTAGTGCCATGGACTGTTGCTATAGAGATTAATTAGATTAATTAATACCCAATGGATACATTTTTAGACTTTATTTAATTTGATTAAATACAAGTCCAAAAACATAAAAGATTTCAAGTCCATTTTCCATGCAACTTGAAGCTAGTTAGGGAGGAGTTTCAAACTGATCACATATCACATGATGAGCACGAAAATTTGCTGATTTGTGGGTGGTTTTGTCTTGCTATCATATGTAGTGGATGTGTTAGAAGTGTGTGTATGTGGAAGTTGCCTTGGAGGTTACTTATGTAGGTGGTTTTTTTGAACTCTACATTCTACATACACAAAACAACTTTGCTAGACATTTACTTACTAACTTGCTTCATTTTTGCTGGAGATTTAAGCCATAAACATCTCTGAAAATTCTCTCTAAGTGTTCTTTTCTTTTGGAAAGAAAAGAACTTAAAACATTCTAAAGATTACTAATTGATAGTTGTTGCTTTAGAATTATTTTCTTCTTCTCTTCATTATATTTTATCTAGCAATAAACCATAGTTTGGATGCTTTGTGTGGTGTGGACAATACTTAGAGGAGTTTCTAAGTTGAGCTCTCAAGTGGACATACGTAAAAGGAAAAGAAGCAACAATGTTAGAAGCCGTTCTACGTAAAACGAACAGAGGTTGGTTTCTATTTACATTTTATGTATCTTTTGTTTTTAATCCTTTAGCCACATGTCCAGCATCATCTCCTATTTTATTCATGCTCTTAACATGTAGCGAACGCCCCGAGAACTTCAAAGAGAACACTCCTTTGAACCCGTTGTAAATTTATGCTTTAAATTCACATTTTTTTACGCTTCCGTTGCGTTTCCTGGGCCGTACCCGATTCTTTCATCGGCGGTTCCGGTATCGTGGTTGGCTCCTCGGGAGGTTGTTCGACATGCTGGGCCTGAAGAGGCTACTCAATCTGTTGGGTACTTAACCTAAAACCTCTTAACAAAGTATCCGTAGCTCCTAGCGCTAATGACTGATGTGTCTCACTTGATTACTCAATGAGCAGTTCATCACGTTGGGGGATCCCTTGGAAAACCTTTCTCCAAAAATACTGCATTCCTCGAAAAACATATCTTTTTTTTCTGAGGGGCCATAAGAGTAATAACCTGTAGTTTCCTTCGAACAACCAACGAACCTACACAAATTAGATCTTGATTCTAACTTGTCTCCCACTAACTTCTTGACGTATGTAGGGGTACCCCACACTCTCAAGTATTTGTAGGATGCAGGCTTGCGATGCCATACCTCATATAGTGTTTGGGTCACAACACTGGACGGCGCCTGTTTAATAACTTGGCTACTGTTCCAAGTGCGTAGCCCCAGAAAGACAAGGGCAGTTCTGTAAAACTCTTCATAGATCAGACCATGTCTAACAAGGTTTGATTCCTCCTTTCAAAGACTCCGTTTAACTTAGGTGTCCATTCAGAGACTATGTTGTTTTCTTTTAGATAATTGAGAAATTTTCCACTTAAGTACTCTCCACCTCGATCTGACCGTAGGACTTTAATTTTGCAGCCGGTTTAGTTCTCAACTTCAAGTCTAAAGTCTTTAAACCCCACAAGAGCTTCAGACTTGTACCTCATTAGGTAAACATAACCATACTGTAAGTGATTATCGGTGAGGTTTATGAAGTAAGACAAACTACCTTTAGCTTAAATGCTTAGTGGTCCACACACGTCCATATGGACCAAGTCCAATAGACCTGCGGCCAGCCTACTTTGTCTAACAAAGGGCCTCTTGGTAATTTTCCCTTTCAGGCAGGATTCACAGGTTGGTAGATCACTTAAGTCAGCCACCTCTAGGTTCTTTGAGTCTACCAATCTTTTAATCCTTTCTTGAGAGATGTACCTAGCCTTGGATGCCACAGTTGTGCGTTCTCATGATTATCTAATTTGCGTTTGTGTTGAGTATTCATGATTAACTTAGACTTTCGGAGAATATAAAGGCCATTGTTAAGTGTGCCTAGCAGATGAGTAAATCTATCCTTCATCAAATAAAAATAATTTTTATTGATCAAAAAATTCAAAACCACTATTGTCTAACAACGGAATGGAAATGATATTTTTATCATGCTAGGTACATAATAACAATCCTTTAATTATATCCTAACATGATCACTAACTACTTAGCTAACGAATCGTACTGCTTCAGAAGCAACGACCTTGCCATCGCCAAGCCTTGGACTACCTCGTCTTACTTAGTTTTCTGCTTCTTATCAGCACCTGCAAGTCATTGCAAATGTGAGCTTCACAGCCGGTATCTAATACCCAAGAAGCAGAGTTAGTGACCATATTAACCTCAACCACAAACATACCTTGCTCGGAGAGGAATTTGGGGCAATCCCTCTTCCAATGCCCTTTCTCACGGCAATGAACGCATATCTCATTTACCCTCGACTGTTGCTTTGAGCCACTCTTCCTCTTGAAAGAAATATGTGGATCGGCCCGGGAGATGAGCGCGTATAGCGGAAGCGCGAAATAGTGCGTAATAAAATTACAAAGCATAATTAAATGGA
Source organism: Sesamum alatum (assembly GCA_034509735.1). Taxonomy (NCBI): domain Eukaryota; kingdom Viridiplantae; phylum Streptophyta; class Magnoliopsida; order Lamiales; family Pedaliaceae; genus Sesamum; species Sesamum alatum. Next base: position 38,006,664 of record JACGWO010000001.1, read on the forward strand.
ATTTAAATCATGCATAATATACATAAACGAATCAAGGGGTGTGCCCTTGATTCTCCCGGGCGTTCGGTGTATCTCATGTTCAATAAAACACAACATGGAGGCCATAGAATTAGAACCGAAAAACATAATTAGACAACCTACCTGTTTGTAGTTTTGTCTTCGTTTCGGCTACATGCATTGTTCCCCGTTTTGCACCAAGATCTCAAAGAAGAGACCCTCTAAATCATCTCACTCGCTCCACCGGAAAGCAAACAACCCTTGTGCTAGCAAGAAATTATTTTGGGGAGAAGAGACATCGATACACGCTATGAATTAACGCAATCAATGTCTCTTATGTTCTTAACTTGAATAAAATCAAGAAGAACAAAGTATAATTCTTGGAGAGAAAAGAAGGGGATGGACGAAAATCTTGAGAGAGATGAGAGATGAGAGTTGTAGAGAATACTAGGTGTGAGTGTGTTTTTTGAGTATTTATAGAAGATGGAATTCCTATTCCTTCTCAAACTCTTCCAAAGAGACACACTTTGACTAGGATTTTGACCTAGTCAAATCCTAGTCAAATTAGGCTTTGATTAAGTCAAATTAATCATGGCCCTTCATCTCATCATTCTCTAGATCAAATCTTGTCCATCCATTTTGATGGCTTTATGGAATGGGCCTATTTAATTCTAAATTAAATATTCCCATGGACTTTATATTAAATCATATTTAATATATTAAGCCCATTAATTAATTAATGGAAAGGACTTATTTTAATTCTAAATTAAATAATCCCATGGACTTTATATTAAATCCTATTTAATATACCAAGCCCATTAATTAATTCCATAGAATGGGATTATTTAATTCTAAATTAAATAGTCCCATGGACTTTATATTAAATCCTATTTAATATACCAAGCCCACTAATTAATTAATTCACCCTTTTAATCTAATTAAAAGGAAAAGCCCATGCTTTATAAAATTCATAAATCTAATTTATGAACTCAAGCCCGATTATTCCAAATAATTCATCGAGGCTTGAATCTCCAAGAAGTATAATTTAATTCCATTAAATTAAACCTTCTCCCGGAACAAATTCCAAATTAATTCCCTTTCATTTGGTGTAGCGGGTGTGACTCTTTAGGTTCACCTTTCAGTTGGACTTGGACCTACTTTTTGTTATTTCATAACCAAAGTAGTCCGTCACCATGGGTGGCCATCTAGCAACGGTCCATGGCACTAGAGACTAGGTGAATTTATGGTGTGAACATTTAGGCTCCGAGTTATACGCAGGTGCGGTCCTACCGACGCTCGATACGTACGGGTACGGTCCTACTGTCGCCTGTCTCCCGGCCTTTAGTCTACGGGTCGGTTCCCATCGTTGACTAGGCAACTATGCATAATGCTCGAGATAGGTTTAACTCGACGTAGGAAATCCTTTCCCACTACATCAAGTGCTATGGCCATAGACTTTGTGAGTCTAAACCATCTCCGAGCGCATAGGAGATCTTGTCGTCATATCCTTTGACAGGGGACAGATCCTATCTTGGAATTCACCGTTCTTACATACTCCGACTGCACTAGACGAGGCTTATGATGACCATGTGATATAATCGGTCAAATTTCACCAGATCCAAGATACAGCCTTAGCATGTAGGGGACTGCCGTGATCCTCGAGTCCGAGGACTAATCCCGTACTATCGGAACCGGGAATACGAGTCATACCGACCAAGCCCGAGTAGCTTCTATATGACGATTCCCGCGAGTCACCTCAGTCGGCCGCTCCCAGCAGGCCGACCCACTAACACTGCTTAGACGATCCTCGTCACCCGTCGATGAAACACGACAGCAGATGCTTAGTGCAAGTCTCAAATGGATTCTCGATGCCCTGTCTCGAGATTCCTTTGACTTGGAGTATTTCAGACTGATTCGGCGAAACTGATTTCATGAACCTACCTCCAAGCGTAGTTCCAATTTCCCGAAATATTTATTTCAGTCTGTGGGCGTTTGTTGTGACATCGTAACGATGCAAGCAGTAAGTACAACAAACTCATGCCTATAAATCCTTACTACATTCATTAACATAATATTACTTGTTCACAGATTGACGAATGGTTCTCAGAACAGCCAATACCGTTGACTTTCTGGTCACCTATTCTAACACCTCTTTCCCTTTCCTTTCCCTACATTGGCAACGGGAACGTTCTTAGTGTTTGCAGCGGCTGCAATGGCCTTTCCTTTTTCCTTCTTCCTTTTCCAACGTCCGGCACCCTTGCCTTTCGCTTTGGAATTTGAAGCCTCTCCAACCAATATCAATGGCATTAACTTTTTGGTCGTTGCCTCGTATTGGACCAATATACTAATTAACTCATGTATGTCCTTCTCAACTGCATTTATGTTGTAGTTAATAATAACTTGGTCGAAGGAGGGTGGGAGTGGCTGAAGGATCACATTAATGTACGTCTCGTTATCGAGCCCCGCTTTGAAGTCTTTGAGCTTTTCCACTAAGGTAAGCGTCTTGACCCCAAGCTCACAGAGGATCCTTCAGTCATCTTTGTTCCAAAAGAACGCCTTTGTAGCGACATACCTAGTATGCCGGTCTAGGACTGCATAGCAATCCTTCAGGCGAGCTATTATGGAAGGAACATCATCTAGCCTCTCATAGTGTTTCTGCATCTTGTTAGTCATTAATGCAAGTATGATACTACGGACTTTCTGGTTATCCTATTGCCAAATTTTTGAACGTCTCACGTTCTTCTGGCGTGGATTCTTCTAGCAAATTCTGAGAAACGGCTTGTTCATGGCATACCTTGGTTCTCATAATAAGGACTATCCTCATATTGCGCAACCAGTTGTTATAATTTATTCCATTGAATTTTGTTTGTCTCAAGTATACAGGATAATGGATTCTTATACATGTTTAAATCTACATTTAAAATAAAAGCAAGTAATTAGCAGAAATAAAGTGGTGCTAAATAACAAATTAAAGACTTCAACTTCAGTCATTTAATGCTCCCACTATTTCTACGAAAAACACGCCACCCTCAAATGTTGTTTTCGGGAAACCTTTTCCTAGTATGCTTGGGATCCACAAACGAAATTCTCCATGCCCCGCTTTTACGATTCGTGTGGAAAATAGCTCTGTGGGAAGTATTCCATACCATTCTCGTCCAACGAGATTCCCAAGATGTTTTGCCTCACCCTTTTACATGATCCCGAGAACTCCGAGCGAATCATGTTATTCAGGCGTTAGACCCGACCCATCAACCGAATCATAGCACTCACTACTGCTCCCATGACTCGTGAAACAGAAAACAGGAGTGTATTCACTTTGTTCACAAAAAACGTGCAGCTTATTTTCAGGACAAAAGATGTACCACGACTCGTGAGACCACATAATTGACTGAAACTAGCTTCCTCACATTGCCATGGATGGAAGGCTTAGACGAACGACTAAGGTTCTAGTCCATTTATTAAGGGTCTAATATTTTAGCTTGGTCCAACCAAGTGAGAGTTTTGATAGATCCAGACCTCATCACACAATATATATATACATATATAATTTGCATGCTTTAACAAGAAAATGATAAATGAACCATTCATCCATCATACATTTCACATGCAAAAGAAAAGCCTAGCATGCCCCTGTTGGATGATCACAAGCCCAACTCCTATGCGACCCACTGAGCTCGCGGTGGATCTATGGTCAATCTAGGGTTGGTCCTACACTATTACATTTAGTAGGAGAAACCCATTAACACACTGATGGGCCTTGCCTCTTTGTCCATCGGGCCTCCAAGGCTTCTGATCTACATGGATCTCCTTGGACTCTTCCTTCTCGGCCTTCATTGGATTCTTCCTTCTGGGCCTTCCTTCATCTTCTTCATTTAAAAGAATTAAATGAAAACAACCTCACTACTACCTACTCTCATTACAATTGAAAAAAAAAAAAAAAAACCCGGACGAACACCTGGGGGGAGTACATATGGAGAGAGAAAGAAAGCCTTTTTATTCCAAGACAATTAGAAAGAGAGGAAAACAGGCCCAACAGAAAATAAACCATACATTCAGTCTAAAGGCTATGTGATCATCCATTCGTCAATCTCATCAACGCAAATAGCAATTCACATATCCAAGTAAACATGCTATTCACATAATCACATTATAACCAATATCATACATTACATAAAATAAAACACAAAATTTCTACACAAAAATTTCGACCATCGGTGCAACCATTGCAATATTTCTTGCTAGGAAAACATTTCCTCATTATTAAGATAATGTTAAATTGTAGATGGTTCCAAACCAAACCCAAAATAAAATATTTGTAGATATTGTTCTTTGGAAAAACATGCAGAAAATAATCCAGAAAAACCCCAAAATAAATAATTTCGAAAAAGTAAAAACGAAGACCAAAAACTGTGATGGCCACTGCCGACGGCAGCGCCTGTCGGCCGCGCAAACATGGGCGGCCCAACTTGCTGCCTAGGCGTGCTGGCCGGGAGGCAGCGCGCAGGCTCCCATGCCTGCGCATGCTATCAGCCGACAGCTACCACTGTCGTCGTTTTTCATTTTCTCCAAGAAATCAAGAAAATAATTCAAGAACCATATGAACTCCATGATCTATATTTCAAGTGAAAAATTAACGCGATAAACCCTACAATCTACAACATGCTTTAAAATGGAAATTAAGCTACGTAAAACATGCTTATACACATATAGCACATAAAATCTTAGGCCTATACACCGAACTGGGCTCTGATACCACTGTAACACTAGTTGGATCGTCCCGGGAGAGGGCACGTGCGGAAGCGCTTTGTATTAAAACGTACACGTAAATTAAAACATGCATAAACGAAAATATAATAAGAGGTGTTCAAGGGGTATTCCCTTGAATCTCCCGGGCGTTTGGTGTATCTCATGCTTAAAGAAAGCATGCATATTATCATGGAGGCCAGAGGGTTGAAACGAAAAAAGTGATACTATGAACGATACTTTCCCATTGTAGACTTCTTCATTCGACTACATGCGTTGTTCCACGTTTTGCCACCGAGATCCTATTGTAGGAATCCTCTAAATTGTCCACGCAATTTACCAGATCTTGATTCCCTCGTGCTAGCAAGAGACCAAGAGGAAAAGGAGAAACAATCTACCAAATGCTATTAGGTTAACGTGATCGATTGTTAAATGTTCCATGTTATCAAAGACAAGAGAACTTGAAACACTTTTAAGTGGGGAGAGGGAGAGGTCGGATGAGACACAAAGAGAGCGAGAGGCGGCCTTGTGTGTGTGTGTGTGTCTGCTATGAGCTTTTATAAGGATGTTTGCTTCCTAATCCTATTCAAACTCCTCAAAAGAGGCACTCTAAGACAACTAGGATTTTAACCTAGTCAAATCCTAGTCAATCATACGGTTTGATTAAGTCAAACTTAATCCTAGCCCTTCATCTCAACTAGCCCCAAGATTCAATCGCGTTCGTCCATCCCTTGATGGGCTTTGTGGAATGGACTCTTAAATCTTATTTAATAGTCCAACAATTCCTAATGGGGCTTTAGGAAATATCAAATAAATTCCTAAGCCCGAAATTAATATTTCCATCTTTATTCTAGTTAAAGACGGAAATAGATCTACTCTTTAATTCATAAATCTAATTCATGAACCAAGTCTAATTAATTCAATTAATATTTAAAGACTTGACACTCCAAAAGAGAGCAAATTTAATCTAATTTAAATTGTTTGACCTCTCGGAATTAATTCCTGATCAATTCCTCAGTTTTCAGTGAATTGAGTGTGACTCTTTAGGTTCACCCTCAACAAGACTTGGGCGAATATCGAATCATCTCATGAGAGGAGTTCGTCCGTTACCATGGGTGGCCGTCTAGAAATGGTCCATGGCACTGAAGACTAGGTGAAATTATGGTGTGAACGTTCAGGCCCAGAATGTGTATGAGCATTGTCCTTCCGTCTACTATCTCACAGCTATTAGTCTACGATATTGATGTTAGGACGTCAGTACCCATCCTTGACTTAAGCTAATACGCATTTAACCACTGAAACGTCACTGGGATTTATCCTACTGTTCAGTTACCGTGGTCACACATTTTTTACGGAACGAGTCTCAGAGTATAGGTGAGACACTACTGTCAATTGTTTGACAGGAGACGGATTCCGTCTTGGGACCTACTGTCCACACTACACATCTTGACTGCACTAGATAGGGCTTATAGCAACCAAGTCTCTCGTCTTGGTAGCCTCTTGCGAAACCTAAGATGGCATGGTGTGCATATGACCCCAGTAGTGCCCCAAGTCCGAGGACCAATCTCGTACTGTCAGAACCGGGAATGCAAGTTATACCGACCAACCTTACTCAAGGTTTCCCATATGACGATTCCTGCAAGTCACCTCAGTCAGTTAGTACCGAGCTGGCTAACCCACTAATATTGAATGGATGATCCTCATCACTCGACGATGAAACACGACTGCAATCATTTAGTGCAAGTCACAAATAGACCCCCGATACCCAATCTCGAGGTCCTTTAACTTAGAGTATTTTAGACCGATCCACAGAAACTGATTTCATGACTGCTATCCTATGCGCAGCCCAGTTTCTTGGATTAAGCTTTCCGGTGGGCTTTGGTTGTGCATTGAACAGTTATAGATATCAAGTAGTACGTGAACAAAAATCAAAATATTAATGTCGTAACCTAACATCACTTTTATTCAGAATAAACTTATTGACACCATGAATGTCATAATTAGGTTACATAAGCCTAACAAGATTGACTTCACGGTCACCTAGTCTAACATCCGACTCGTAAACTTTTACCTGCAAGAGCCATACCACCTGTGTGGGATCCACAAGATCCTTCATGTATCTCCTTTACTATGGTTTTGCCCTCCTCTACTGACAAGCATCAGAGGTAGGGTGAAAATAACTGTGTTCGTAGAGGATTCCCCCCTAACAGTAAATCTGGTTCCCTTGCTCCTCAAGCAGGTTGCCTCATTCCCATCAGCAAGACGAATTCCTTCCTGTAGGTAGTCTAGGAGGGGTTTCCTCCAATCCGTGTTGATTTGCAAGACATTGATGTCAGTATTAAAGGACGTTTTAAATAAGCGTTCTTACAGTAATAGTGTTGTTGTTGCAATTATGGTGTAAGAAAGTGTTCTTAATAAAAGTGATTTTAGTTTATGGCGTATCATACTTTGATTGTGTTCACTTATTTATGTTACTGTTCAAATGCACAAGCAAAGCCCACAAGTCGGATATGTTTATCCAAGAGGTTGGACTGCGCATAGGTTGGCAGTCATGAATCCAGACTGTGGACTGGTCTGAAACCCTCCAAGTCAAGGACATCGAGATTGGGTATCGAGGGTCTGAATGTGACTTGCACTAAGGATTGGAGTCGTGTTTCATCAACAAGTGACGAGGGTCGTCCATGCAATATTAGTCGGTCAGTTGGCTCAGTGCCGACTGACTGAGGCGACTAGCGGGAATCATCATATAGAAAGCCTTGAGTAGGTTGGTCGACATGAATTGTATTCTCGGCTCCGATAGTACAAGATTAGTCCTCGGACTTGAGGGACTACGGCAGTCCCATACACACCATGGTTGTATCTTAGGTTTGGCGAGAGGTTTTCGGGTAGACAGACTTGGTTGCTATAAGCTCTATCTAGTGCAGTCAGAATGCATAATGTGGACGATGAGTTCCAAGAAAAGAATCTGTATGCTGTCAATGTTTGATAGTAGTGTTTCACTTAGACTCTGAGACTTGTTCCCTATAAAATTTATGGCCACAGTGACTAAACAGTGGGATTGAATCCTAGTGACGTTTTGATGGGTGAACGAGTAAAGGCTTAAGTCAAGAATGGGAACCGACGTTCAAATTCCATACCCTAGACTATCGGTGTGAGATAGTAGATCGGAAGGACCATACTCGTATGCATTCGTGAGCCTAAATATTTACGCCATAATTTCACCTAGTCTCTAATGCCATGGATAGTTGCTAGACAGCCATCCATGGGGATGGGCGAATTTCGTTCATTGGTTGATTGGAAATTCGGCCAAGTCTAGCTGAAGGTAAACCTAAAGAGTGACACATAATTCACTAGAAATGAAGGATTTAATTTGAAATTAATTCTAGGAGATGAGACCGTTTAATTAGATTGAGTTGGTTCTCTTTTGGAGTGTCGAGCCTTTGAGAATTAATTGGATTAATTGGGCTTGATTCATAAATTAGATTTATGAGATTAGAGGATGGGCTTTTCTCTTTTAATTAGATTAAAGACATGGAATCATTTATTGGGCTTAAGTATTTTATTAGATTTATAATTGAATCCCATTAGTACTTTTTGGACTATTATTTGAAAGTCCATTCTATAAAGTCCATGGATGGACGAGATTCGGTCTAGGGGGCTAGATGAGATGAAGGGCTAGGATTAAGTTTGACTTGATCAAACCCTTTGGTGACTACGATTTGACTAGGTCAAAGTCCTAATAGTCATCAAAGTGTGTCTCTTTTGAAGAGTTTGAGCAGGAGTAGGAATACTACTCTTTTTATATACTCAAAATATACACAACTCACTCTCTCATCTCACTCATCCGTCGTCCCCTCTCCCTCTCGGCCATCTCTCCTCTCTTCTCCTCCTCCAAAAGCCTTTTTGTTTCTTGTCTTTGATACAAGAAAACATACGAACATTCGATCACGTTAAACAATAGCGTTTGGTCGATTCTTCTCTCCTTTTCTTTGATATCTTGCTAGCACGAGGTATCAACATTCCGGTGAATTGCGTGGACGATTTCGAGGAATCCCTATTTTAGGATCTAGGTGGAAAATCCGGGGAAAAAACGCGTGTAGCTCAATGAAGAAAGCTACAAGGATGAGTATACTTTTTAGGATTCTGTTTCTTCGTTCCACCCTATGGCCTCCATGAATCTTGCATGCTTTATTTTGTTCATGAGATACACCAAAACGCTCGGGAGAATCAAGAGAACACCCCTTGATTGATTTTAAATTCTGTTTTGAGTTATACATGTTTACACTTTCGTTTTGTTTCAAACATCCCATGCTTCCGCACGTGCTCTCTCCCTGGCCAATCCGCTAGGTTTACACATCCTACCTGAAGTCTTAGTTTTCCCCCAGCATTGTATGCTGAGGAGTGTTAGTACTCACAATAATGGAATGTTATAAACATAAGGACGTAGCTATACTAAGGATTACCCATATCTCGAAAAGGCCCGTGTTGGTAGAGTAAAATCCCGCCCCTGATCATGCCTTTTCCTAGACATGGGAGAGAGCTAAGAGTTGTACGGATTGAGCTTGCTGGGCATATAGGAAGTTAACCAAAGGCCAAACTGACTCGGTGCGAGGTCAGTAAAGCAAGGCTCATTTATCCATTTTCCAAGGCTGATGTCACTATAGAGGAACCGCTGGAAACAGCACCAACAACCCATTGGTCGGTTAGGCAGCGAGATGAGACTCTCGTTCGCTTTAGCGATCAGAGAAGCGTAGCAGCATCGGCAGAGGCAATGTCAATTGTGCCACTTCTGAGAGTGAAACCTCTCTTTGCTTTGATGAAGAAATCTATCAAGAAGGATGACTAGGACTAGCCTTTCTTGGCTTTGTTTCTAGGATCGAAATACAACTCAAACCAAGTGAGCGGCTCGGGATAGAAAGGTTCCAAGAGCTTAGTGGAAAGGTCAAGTGCGAAGCGCTAGTTCCATGCCTTCTACTTAGGAAAGCCCTCAATCTTCAAGCACTGTGCCCAGCGTTGATGAATCTTTCTATCAGGTTTGGGTTGCCAAGTTATTAGTAGCTAGGCAGCTAAGCCAGTAGTAGTTCAGTTCAGGTCAGGGCATGAGGCTATAGGTTTTATTTGCGGTCGTGAGACAGAGGTCAGAGGCAACTTGTTATACTCTTTTGATGGAATTTTCTTTCAAAATACTACATCATGTAGAATAGCGGGATCCATCGTCTAGCCCCAAGTTTTCCGAATGAAAAATCGTACCTTCGAAGGCATGATTGCTGCGATCAGGAGCTGCTTAACATCATTGAGAAGAGGCTCGATGTAATTGAGGTGGAGGATAAAGTAAAAAAGTGAACCAACACTGGGATCTGATCATAGCCTCAAGTGAAGTGTTGGGATGCAAAGGCGATGGTTTTTAGATTCGGCAAACATGAGATGTGTCCTACACTTGAAGAAGTACATCGAATTTTGGAGATATCCCGTAATGTCCTTTTTTCTAGATCCCCTTCAGTAAGTAGGCCGCAAGCCGCGCTCGATGTGCAAGGTCTAGCACAAGCGCTTCACACATTACCTCCACCCGATCTTCGACATCAGTTTTGGGTTGCACCACCTTCCCCCATCCTATATGATGCATTTTCCTTCCATCCTCGGAATCTCCCCACAAAAAAACCTCTTATGCACTTTTTAAGTTCCTCAATTACAGAGCTCGGGAGCTCAAAGGAGGAAGAAAGAGGATTCGGATGAAGAATAAGAAAGAGAGAACGATGCCGAGGCGGAAGTCGAAGTTCAAGCTAAAGAAGGTGCCTAAGTTGAAGCTTAAGTCGATAACGCCGTTAACGTTCACGTACGGCTCCGTGAGAAGGGCGGTGGACAGAAATGGCCTTGTTGTACCTCACTCTCATCTTCAATGGGGTCTGCTCTTTTTTTTTTTGGGAGAGTATGCCAATATGATCTTAATGAGGTGCGGGGCTTTGCATCTGACATTCGTTGGGCTTCCCTTTTTCGGGAGCCTGCGTCCCGGCATTTTTTGTGCAATAAACCCCTCCGGCCGAAGACTAGTGGTAGGTGGTCCCGCGGAGCTTTCGGAAACGATTTTCTATTCACTCATGATCTGGCCTGGTCGACCAATCATGATCTATTTGGATGGGACCTTTTTCTCAAAAAACTCCAGATCCCGATAAGAGTTGAAAATGGTGCAACATCGAATCCTGTTACTTCGAATGGAATCTTAGCCCGCCTCACTTGCTTTCTTTACTGCATAAGGGTATAAGCGAAGTCAAGGGATTTTCTTCTATTGATTCAGTTGGAGTGTAAGAATCTTCGGGCTTTCCAATGAAAGAAAGTAGTTTATATCTATCTAGTTGCTAGTTGCTAGTTGCTTTATAGCAGCTAATAGCACCTATCCCGAACAGTCCAAAGAACCAAAAGACAGCAAAGAAAGCTACTACCGCACCAGAGGGACGAACTCCTCTATCTTGATAGAGGTCTCACATGGACTGAATCACTTCGACTTTCATCTTGAATCGACATCGTCCGTTAGTTAGTCTCTTTCCCCAACCCCTTTCAGTCCGGTATCGACATCGTTTGGTAAAGTCCCGTGAGATCCCTAAAACGCGATTGAATCTAATATATGCAACTCGAAGGGCGAAACCTAAGACGCGAACCAATGTTACACCCTCAGACGCGACATCTAGCTAGCGACTTCTAAGCCTTATCCTAGTGCTCATCCTACTTCTAATGACTTGAGTAGACTTTTCTGTATTTGAAGTTCGTTCGTAACAAAGGTAGCCTTCTAGAAGGAAAAGGATTGAATAGCAAATACCATACATATAAATAGGAGCCCAGAGACCAAGACTCAATTCATAAAAGCTCAAACTTACCCATCCGAACAAGACGCACATATCCCTTTGGGGTCTGACTAGTGAGCCAGGCAGGAACAAAGCGACGAAAGTCTCGCAATTGTACTAAACGATAGTTCAACATCTCCAAACGGGCAAACTTATGGATTGTGAGCTTTCTCACCATTTCGACATCTCTTTACCATTTCATCATCGCAATCAGACAAAAGGAGACCCGGGTCCAACGCATAAGACTACTACATGGACCATATTTCAATGGTACAAGACCTTTTCCCGAACCTCAATACAAACGAATACACCACAAGATCGAACTGCACTCATGCCTCCACCGCATCAAAGTTGACCGCCCCTCCCGGAAGTAGTGATTCTATCAATCATGTACGTAGGGAGGACCCTCCATTCTGATTGGTATATCATGAAAAAAGAAAGCCATTTTGCACCAGGCGCACTGCGCTTTCCCTTGCCCAGATGTTTGCCTTTCTAAGTCAAGTAATGATGACCCGCTGAAGCCTGGAGCTTCGTAACATGTTGACGAAGACCTCCGAACTGAGGGTTCGGTATAATCTATCAGTTCAACAAGAGAGCCCCATAATGGGGTCCTTGAAGAACCGGTCCAGGTCAAAAGCCGGGGATTTTCTCGCTTCGGATTGCGAGAAGTCTCTACTTTCCAGTTAAGAAAATGATAAAGGAGTAGCTGATCCCTTTCGCATGATAGTGGGGAGGCCTTTTACGATAGATATGAGTCAGTCGGGCTAGTAACTCATAGCCGCAGTGAAGTGTTGGGATGCAAAGGCGATGGTTTTTAGATTTGGCAAACATGGGATGTGTTCTACACTTGAAGAAGTACATCGAATTTTGGAGATATCCCGTAATGTCCTTTTTCTACCTAGAGAAGGACGACCTCGAGAGAGCAGACGACCAGTAGAAGTAGGTGCTCCATATCCTTCCTGCTGCGTAGGTATAAGGTAATTCACAGTGCTAGCAGATCAGGTATTCGGGAATCCTCCATAGATAGACGGATAGAGGTTCTGGATTACTCATTTCAGGCTTCGACAGAAACTCTAACTTCTGAGACTGGGGTGCCCTTGCTCCGGATAATAAGGGTTATTGATCGGCATCGAAGTATCCTTTCACTCTCATGCTTTCATAGGAAAAG